>CM021107.1:261099749-261348154 GCA_007115665.2 Sequoiadendron giganteum
ATTTCTTCAATAAATATTTTCTCTTTCATATTTTCAAATGAGAAAAATAAAAACAAATAAATTTATAACACAATTTTATTACATTTTAACAAATTTTTGCAAATAAAAGTCTATTCTATTAATTTCAAATAAGAGCTTCATTATTTTTAAATAATGGAAAAATATTGACATAAGGAATCCAATTTATTTAAATAAAAATAAATTTCCTCATGAATAATCAAATTGCCTTTTAAAACGACATTTTCTTTTCACAAATTTTGAGAAATCAATTTAAACCTAATTTAAAATTTGCAAGCACAATAATCACAAAAATACATTAAAATAATAACTAAATGTGTGTGTGTGAGATTCCATCATCCTCATAAACGTCTAATGGCTAAAATGACTCTACCTGATTGTTGTTCTTTCCTTCATTCACGTTCACCTGTTCTTGCATTCACTTACACTCGAATTTTCATCAGCAATGACAAACCCCAATTTAAATAATAAAAAAATGTATTTCAAATCATTACAATTGCATTTCGATTTCAAAATCACTTCAATTTCAACTTAAATTCAATTTAAATAATCATTTAACATAATAATTAACAATCTCATGATTAATAATTTGCATTTAAATAATCAATAAAATTAATACGTGACATCAATATAAAAATCCAACTTCTTCTCCTCCAGCTTGGTGAAACATTATCTAACTCCCGTCATGTGGCAAGAAGCCCCACTATCAATGTACCATACCCTCTTGGCAACTGAACTTGAGAGACAAGAAATGAGTGAAAACTCATTCTCAAATCGTGATGAAAACACGTCCACCTCTGCTGTAGAAGCAACTTGCTTCTTCTACTTGTCCTTATTTTTCTTATTTGGACATTGACTGGCATAGTGACCCATCTGATGGTAGATTTTCTTTTTATCTTACTCAAATCTTTCTTCTTTCCACTCTTGGAAGAAGAACCTTCCATTTTCCCTTTATTAGACTTCTTCTTACCCTTGCTTGCAAGAGCAAGATTTTCTTCGTCTAATGAGCACCTTCACGGATCTCCTCCTGAACAAAATCATCCCAAAGCCTCGCCCAATCAGGTAGTCGATCTCTACCAACAACACATTTGACAAACACTTCCTAGTGCTTCAAATAACCATTCAAGGCTATATGCACCAACTCATCTTCATCAATCGGCTCTCCAATAGCAGCCAACTCATCCCTCACCTATGTCAGTTTGGACAAGTAAGAGGTCACAATCTCACCTTTGGAAATCTTGGTATTATGCAAATTTTCCTTGAGCATTATCTTACGACTCTGATAGTCGCTCTGATAAAGTTTTGTGAGCATATCCCACATCTCCTTAGTGTTTTCTTTCCCCAATAAATGAGGAATTAAATGATCTCTTACTCCATCCAGGATAATCCTCTAAGCCTTGGCCTCTTTGACTTCATGCAAATCTAGGACAACAAGATCATTTATTGGTGGTGTCACTTATGTACTAGCATAGATCCATAGCCTATTCTCCTTGAGAACATATGTAATCTGAACCTTCCACTACAAGAAGTTAGACGAACCCTCAAGCCTGTCCTCGTATCGAACATTGGTTGCCATAACCATAGAAGAAACTTGAGACAAAATTCTAATTTTTTTTGTTGAAATCTGCGTCACAAATCTTGGCTTCGTATTCAAAGTTTAGAGCTCTAATACCATGTTAATTTCTATAACCCAACAACAAATTAATTGCTCAATAAATTCATAGAAAGAAATCTGATTTATAACAATTAATGCAATGGGTTAATTAAAAGCTAAGAACAGCGGAAGGAAAAATAACAAGAAGCCAATCACAAATAGACAATAAGACAAATATACCCAGGAAACCCCAGAATGGGGAAAAACTTGCAAATGTTGGATCTTCTATTCAGCCTAATAGAAAAAAATTATTTCGAAAATACAATACAAGTTTTCTACAACAATCTTACATATATAGAGCCCAACTACTTTACTTAGCATGCAAGAAAATAAACTTTCCTTGCATTCTTTGGCTTTAAATCACACATAAAATCACTATTGGTTTTATTCCAACCTCACAAACTCGAAAACATTCTATTAAAGAATAAAAAATTTGTTGTTGAAAATCCAACTCGAGTTGCTTTAAAGCAACTCCACATCCCACCTTTTGAGCTACAAAAAATGAACAAGATCCCTCAGGAAGGTAGCACTGTTTTCATCTTGTGGTTACAAAATTGTTACCAATCATTGAGATTTCCATAGCCATGGTTACCTCTTTTTTCATGGATTTTCCATGGAACTACAAAATTCAACTGTTTATACCGTGCAGATTTTTTGTATGTCATTGCCTATTATAACCAGGTTACTTCTATGCCCTGCTGATCAGATTTCCTAAGTACAAGTATGTTGTTTTTTACAGAATTTTACATTGCTATGAAGCATGTACAAAGAATAGAAGGGATATACATATCATTTTCAATCCATATTATTTCTCTCATGGTAGGATTCTAGATCATTCCAACCTATCATAGTTTCAACAACCATCATTTCCTCCCTTGAGAACACTTCCTCAATCTCCATATTTTCGTTAGTGAATAGCCTTGGTGCATCGACTCTTTGTTTTTATTTTTCATTGAACTCCTTTTGAAAATCTTCCAGTGTAGCCATAAAAGTGGAGAGACTTGGTTGGCCATATTGCCAAGAATGCTCGTACTTAACTTCATTTTGGTTGACCAACCTCACCCCATCATTCATCGATTTGAGGAACTTCCCTTCATCCACTTTCACTATCAATGTAACCTACGAAGCAATGTAAAACATGGTGAGTCTTTTGGATGACTCAGCAAGGACCCTCCGCTGCCCATTGAACTTATCATCATTCCTAGCTTTCCATAAATACCAAAGAATTTCATTAGCCAAACAATGCCAGAACAAGTTATTTTCCTTTCCAAGCTATTTATCATTACATAGTAACACTTTTTCCAATCAATTTCCCCATTTATGTTCCATATTAACAAGTCATTGCATAGAAGCTTCCAAATTTCACTAGCATATAAACAATCAAAAAATAAATGTTCCACTAATTATGGGAGCCTACATATACTGCAGATTTCAATATATGTTTGCTTCTTTTCTATAGGGACCCTTAGTAATAGTATTAGCCATCTAAAGAAAGTTTTATAAGAACCAAGTACATTAGACTAGTTAGGGATGAAGATTTTATGCCATTCTTTTCGTTTCAAGTTTACATTCCAAGATTTATTTATGTGTTCAATAAGAGAATCTGTTTGGATTAACTATGTAGACATCTAAATTTGACCACTTATATTTGGTCAAATTTACCCTTTTCGTCTAAATATCCTTTATCCACATTAGTTAAATAATGTTAATATTATTTAATTAACATCCTTAATGTCCTCTAAATCTCTAAGTTATTTAGTTAAATAATTAAATACCGTACCCCTTTATCCCTTTCTTCCAAAGAATTAAATAAATAACCCACTTATTTAATTCCCTTTATGTCCCATCCACACTTAATCCTAATTCATCTCCTAATCCCATCATTAGGGATGTACACTCTCCTAATCCATAATTAGGAGGTGTCACATCCTCCAATTTTTGCAAGTTGGCTCCTAATCATAATTAACCACTTAACCATTTTCTAATCCTTCATCAAGTAATCTAATGAACCCCCCTTTTAGTCAACTCTCCCACATCCCAATGGAATGTTTAATTTAATTTTATTCTTCCAACATCCTTAATGGAATTTTTAATTCCATTTACAATCCCCATGTACTTTCGAATGAAATTTTAAATTCCATTTATTCACCCAAGGTTTCCCAAGGAATATTTTATTCCTTTTGTCTTCCCCATGCACATTAAAAAAGGAATTTTTAATTCCTTTTGGTCAACCTTTGATCTCTTGTCCTTGGCCCAAAATGAATCTTGGCCCTTCATTCATCTCTCCTTGGCTAAATGGCTAGCACTTAGCCATTACATAACCCTAACCACATTCTAGCACATTCATTCACTCTCAAGCATAATCTATCACATTCAACTCTTCTCATACATTCAAGCTCTCATCATCTCAATCTCTCAAGTCTTCGATCACCATAACCATCTTCTTGCATCCAAATCAAGCATTTACAAGCCGTTATGCTACTGAAATCGATCTAGGAGCACACATATCGAACGAACAACAAAGCCAATCAACCAATCAACTTGAACAAGGTAATATCACTCATTTTCCTATATTTTGTTCAAGTTCAGCTTAGGCCTAATCTCAAGGTGTTGTTTCTGTTTTCCTTGTTTGCATTTCATTTAGTTTTGCACTTTAGGCTTGGTAAAAACACCTGCCACACATTTTTGGCACATCTGGTGGGAGCCATGTCACGAGTCTTTTCTTTCACGTTCTCTATTGTTTGAATTTTGCAAGTCTAGATTGCAGTTACAAAGGAAAAACTGCTCAGAGGGGCGAACCTACCTTTACAGAGAGGCAAATCTACCCAAAGGGGCAAACCTACCTTTATAGAGAGGCGAATATGCTCAGAGGGGTGAACCCGCCTTTACAGAGAGGCAAATCTACTCAAAGGGGTGAACCTACCTTTACAGAGGGGTGAACCTGCCTTTACATAGGGGAAAACCTGATTTAATAGAGGGGTGAACCTTCCTTGACAGAAGGGAGAAGTTGACTTAACAGAGGGGTGAACCTGCACCGACAAAAGGGCGAAGTTGACTTTACAAAAGGCCAAATTTGATCAGTAGAATAGGAAAACTTGCCTCACACAAAGGTGAATTTGAGGTGAATCCAAAACTCTATTCTTCCATTTTTTGTTTCATTTTACTTCTATTTTCATATACTAATCCGCTAACTCAGTTGTTTGTGAGTGTCCTTGCTTCCACCTAATAATTTGTGTAGTTTTTTCTCATTCGTCCAAGATCGGTGGTCTAAAACTACTAACACATCTTCTGCACGATGAGCGATCCAAGAATAATTAGTTAGCTTTGTTTTTCATTTTTGTTATACTAATCTAGGCAGACATAGCTCTAATTAAAGGTTCAATTAATTTATTTTTTGTGCTTGTGAGTGGGTTGTTGACATATCCAATCCCCTTGCGCCACTTGGCAATCTTGGGTGATGAGAAATCGCAGCTTGCTCTAGTCCAGTTCAGTCTTCCTAGGAGGTGCTAGTGAATCTAGGCTCTCCCCTTGCACTACGTGCGAGCCTAGGGACCAGTCGAGATGACTAGTGTCTTCTTCCCTTAGTGGTACCTTCCTGGGAATTCATCACCCAAGGAACGATCCCAACCATGTGTTATCGATGGGGTATATAAAAGGGGGAGAACGAAATTTATACCTCAATCCAGTCACATCATGTTTGGCGAAGCGTCGAAGCTAGGGTGATACCTAGATAAGACGTGAAGAGTTGATCTGAGTTCCAGTACCTCATTGGGGCTCCCGACTCATGCTTATGATGGGCTGGTGTTCACGGTTGTTCCCCACATACCGTGCGTATATCAAGGACTCACGAGATAACCTTGTTCAGCCTAGATAGAGACCTTTCACTAATCCTAGGATCGTGTTGCCTGAAGTGTCTTCTTTGAGCGATACCAGTGCTTTTCTTTTTGGTTGAGTCAATTTTTCCTTCTTTTTGTTGTTTTTCATTCTTGTTGCCCTTTTCCACAGACCCCCCTTGCCTTCAGAGGTGATTCTACTTCCTTGTTCCAATCCTGTTCGACATCCCCCTTAGCAAAATCGTTTGTTCCTTGTACTTGGGTGAGTTTTCCACCTTCATGGGTGAGCTTTCTTAGTGCAGGGGTGAACCTACCTTAACAAAGGGATGAATTTTCCTTTCGTTCTTCATTCAGGACCTCGTTCAGGTCTGTTTTAGTGTTCGTTTGGTCATTTTTGGTCTCGTTCGTCGTCCTAGTCTTCGTTCAAATCCCTTTAGACATATCTGTTTGTCTATTAGTGGTTCTATCTTCCATCTGATTCTCAATCTGGATCCATTTAGTTGAATCCATTCATCTATTTTGTTATCCCGTTCTCGGGGCCCCGTTCGGGTCTATTTCAGTGACCGTTTGGCCATTTTTGACACGTTCTTCATTTGAGTCCCTACTAGGATTCGTTTAGGAGAATCTGGTTGTCTGTTCGTGGTCCTATCCTCCATATGAATCTCTGTCCAAATTCTTTTTGGTGAATCTATTTTTTTTGTTGGCAATCCCATTCTTCGTTCAGGGCCCCGTTCAGGTCCATTTAGGTGTATGTTTCCTCCATTCTCATCTCGTTCTTCGTCCAAGTCTTTGTTTGAATCCATTTAGTTGCAGTTATCATCCCATTAGGCAATCCTTAAGGTCACCCTTTCCTATTCTTTAGTTACACTTGTTTGTTCTTCGGTCGCATCTTCCCGTTCTTCAATGTCTTCAGTTGTTTAGGCGAACTTACAACTGTTTTGGGGTGAATTTTCTCCTAGGGGCGATCCTTCTTTTATGTTTGGGCAAATCTGCTATTTGGGTGATTTTGATTGCTATTTTGGGCGATCCTGCTTTTTTGTTTGGGCGATTCTAACTACTGTTTTGGGCGAATTTTTTGCTAGGGGAGATCCTGCTTTTCTATTTGGGAGAATCTATTGTTTTGGACGATCTTGACTATTGTTTTGGGGTGAATTTTCTCTCCCTAGATAAGCGAATTTGTTACATATAGAGGTGAATCCGCTTCCCATACAAAATATAGAAAGTTAATCCTTCATGCGACAATTAGGTCACATCTTCCTTAGTCTAAAATCATAATCCAATCATTCCTCCTCTTCCTGTTCATCCCCAAACCATCCAATTTTTTAAAAAACTAGGAATTTATTTAACCTGACTTGTCGGGGTCATAACTTTCAACTCGATGCTCAGAATTCAAAACCGTTTACACTATCGGAAAGGTCTCAAAGAGTACTAATTCAATCCCTAAAATAGTGTTTCATTGATAACCCAATTCTAGGGACTGATGCAATTTTCAACCCCAAATTCCGCTCTGAAGGCCTCCGAAAATGTGATTTACTATGACAGAAAAAAAATTTAAAAAAATGAAAATTTTAATTTTCTATTTTCCTGAATCCTGTCACCCTTGGACTATTCTGGACCATAATCCGAGCTTCAATCTCATCCTAATCTAAGCTCCAATCAAATTCTTTAATCTGAGCTTTAATCCTATCATCCTAATCTAAGCTTTAATCTAATCCTAATATGAGCTTTCATCCAATCCGAATCTGAGCTTTAATCCAATCCCAATCTGAGTTTAACCTGAATCCCAATTTAAGCTTTAGTCCATCTATATCTAAGATCTTCTGATATCAAAAAAAATCTTAAGATCTCTTCTCCCATCTCCTTCCAATCTATCATATTTATCTTTCATCATCTATTATGTCCTTATAATCATCTACCCCCATCTTTTCAATCCGTATCCATTTCATCTAACGTCATGAATCCTTATCCTCCTCCTGCACAACCAATAATAGTAGTCAAGGGGAATCCTAACTATGTTGATGACGATAATGAAAGTCTTCTTGATCAAGATGAATATAATATAGACCCCCTTGATGTTGTCGTTGCTAGCAAGCTTCAACTGACTGCCTCCCAAAATCCAATCATTCCTTCTAGCTATCCCCCCACGCCTTCATCTACATCCAATAATTTTCCTTATGCTACCCTTGACAAGGGATATCCAGTATCTTCCTTGTCCACATATCCATAATATCCTTCATCTACATCTCCTTCTAATCCACCATCCCAATACCCGCATCTTAATCCAACATACCAATCTTTCCAACCTAATTCAACATCCACATATTTCTATCCTAATCCTCCATCCATGTCTTCCTATATTAATCTACCACCCACTACCTCTTATCCTAATCCATCCTCCCAATTTTCCCACATTAATCCGACATCCCAACCTTTTTGTCCTAATCCAACATCCACATCTTCCTATCTTAATCCATCATCCTAGTCTTCCCATCTTAATCCAACATCCACATATGCACATCTTGCTTCACCATCCACATCCTCCCATGTTACTCCCCCTTAATTGCATTATATTTTAATCCTCCTTCCAATTCATCATACCTTAATCCTCCCTCTAATCCTAATCCACCAATCTCTGATCCTAATCCTCCACCTCCTCTTAGTCCTACATCCAATTCCATCCACTCATCTAATACTAATCCACCAATCCCTAATCCTAGTCCCTCAACCATACATAATCCTCCATCCATTCCCATCACCCCACCTAATCCTACATTCATTCTTGAGGTTGTCCAAGGACTCATGACAAAGGAGATATCCCACAATCCACATCTTGATGTTGTGGATCCATGCCATCCCACTGTATCATGTTCGGTCACTAGTGATGAGGCCCTCCTTCATCCTACACCTATCACTCCCATTACCATTGCTAACACCATCCAAATGGTTGAAACCATCAAACCCATTGAATCCATTGAATATCCATCTTCTACTCCTCGACCAAACCGATCCATTCGAGACACCAAAATCCAATCCCCACCTCCCACTCTTAGTATCACCAACATCCATTCCCATGAACCTCATGAATCCTCCATCCTTCCATCTCTCCCACTTGAGGATTCCTCCCAACACTTCCCCATCATCATGCCTTCCATACAAGATGAGTAATTCCAAGAGCTTGATCCAAAGCATACAAGCGTATCTCCTCCTCCAAAAAAAGATCTTGACATCCTATCTACCCCATCTCAACATCACACTAGCTCATCCGCTCCATCTCATGATGCCCCTTGCACTCAAGACCCAATCACTTCATCTCATGAGCCCTTATCACCCATTGTCACAAATCCAGATCTTGTCATACCACCTAATCCCTCTCCTGATCCCTTATCACCCATTCCTCCCAATCAAGATTTGCCACCCCATCACCCCCATCTCATGATCCTTCATTGCCGCCTAGCCCTACCATCCCAACAACACTTTTATATCACCTTGGTAACATTACACTCATCCATGGTGGTCTTCTTGCAGAAGAAAAACAAATTATATGCACCACCCTTCCTCCTCTACCTGCTAACAAACTCGCATCATGCTTACAAAAGAATACACCCCTACCATAGATCACATGCTCAAGAACATGAACTATTAAGGAAAAGGTTTAGGCCTTCATGAGAAAGGTACTTTAGAGCTATCTAGGTCAAAGAACATTCAAGCACACAAGGTCTTGGATATATCTCCCAAGAATCACAATCCAAAAATGTTGGTACAACCTCCATACATCCTAAGCGAGCCTCTTCCAAAGGAATGAGAGGAACTTCCCATCGCTCTACCAAACCATTTGTCGCCATCCCCCCTCCTCCATCATATTACCTCGAAACAAACATCCATATTCCTCCTTCACCCTCTAAGTCCATTTTGGTTCCTTACATACCTCCATCCACCATCGCTTATCCTCCATCTACTGCATCTATTTTGGGTCCTTACATACCTCCATCCACAATAATATATCCTCCATATACAAAATCCATTTTAGGCCCTTATATCCCAAAATCACCTCTTCCATCTTATCATATATATCCTTTTATCCATCCATCGCCTATCCCTAGCACACCTCATAAAAATCCTAAATTCATAATCCCTAATCTGGACCAGCAAATGCACCCCTCCATGCATGCTATCTCGCATCCTCCATCCACACATCATTGTCAAAATCCTACCTCTATCACTCCATCCATGTCTCCTTCACATCATCCATTGCTTCATACCCGTCCCATTGCTACTAAAATCACTTTGGATGCCAAAGCAAAAATGCATAAATCCAAACATCCACATGAATCTAAAACTCCTCATGTCCCCTTAAAAAGACATGTTGACGAAAAGAAAAATCAAATCCGAAAGCCAAATGAAACTCATAGGCCATCAAGGCCCACTAAAGCAAAAATCAAGACCATGTGGATCCCAAAGAAAAAATTTGCAATGCCTTCAAATGAAAAATCCATCACGACATACAAAGTTGCTAATCCAACAAAAAATCATCCACATTCTCCATCTCCTAAATCTATTTTGGGTCCCTATGTCCCAAATTTCACTGTCCCAACTCCTCCATTATCACCACACTCTCCATCCATCCATCCACCTGTCCTTTCATATCCACCACCATATATGCCAATGTTGGTCCTAAACACATTCCCCCATCACACATCCACTCCATCCTTCCATCCATACACTTTCCAACATCCCATCCATTATCCCCCATATCTCCCCCATCAAATCCCTCTAATCCATTGTCTTGCATAATCCATCCATTCTAATAAGGTTGTACCAACATCCGAATAGTTGCTTCAAACATGGGCTCTCATTACCTCACATGGAACTTGATGCTTGAGTCCTTCATCCATATCCCTATCAGCTATCTTCTAAATCCACATATCCACAGCACTATCTTTGTCCATTTCCATTCACATTTTTGTCCAAAAAAGTCAAAAATCCAAAAAAAAATAGTAAAGAGAAATAATTCGTCCAATGGTGAAAAACTGGAAAACAAGTGCCTTGGATAAGTACCATGATGAAAACCTGGAAAACAGGCATCATGCATAAATCCCCCATCCAGTTTACTTCCACAATTGGGGGCAACTTCCATCTATGCATTCACTTCCTCCATCTCCTACATCCACCTATCTTCTACAGGCTATCCATCATATCCTAGTTGTATCATGTCCATTTATCTTCCATGTGATCTTGATCAAAAAAAAGGGGCACACATATACATGATTTGGACATCTCTTGGCATACATTCCCCTCATCCATACACCACCATATCCTTTATCCTCCCTCATGCATCCTACCCACCTCTATCTATTTTCTATTGTCCACCCATCCTGCTAGCTACCATCCCTCTTGCCTTGTCATGAATGACATATCTAGAGTGGGGAATATCCTTCTTGGTGGCATAGTCCTTGGAGACACCATCCATTCATCTATCCCAGTAATGCCTTCCATCTTCCAAATCCTTATCTTCCTATCCACCCATCCACTAGTCCTTTTCTGTCTTTTCATCCTTATCTCCTTATCCACCCATCCACCAGTCCTTTTTTGTCTTTTCATCCTTATCTCCCTATCTACCCATCCACTAGTCCTTTTCCATCTTTTCATCTGTATCTCCCTCTATCCATCTATCATAGCATCTTTCTATCTCCCCATCTTTATCAATTCATCCATTTATCTCTATTTTCCTCCTATCTCATAATCCCTTGTCATTGGTATCTAGCTATAGGCTACCCCCATGCAATCCAATTCCATTCATCTCACTATCATCACTTTTATCTATTTCTCACATCTATCTCATCTCCTATCACTCATCTATTCATTTTATCATCCTCCCCAATCATCTTTTGATCATTTGGATAACTATCCCATCCCTGAGCTTCGCATTAACCCACATCTTATGCATATCCATCATCCTATCCATCAGGTCTATCTTGTTTCATCATATCAATTCCATCATTGTATCTCCTTATCATCGTCATCTCATCATCCCTTGTCCACTTTTTTTGTCTTTGGCCTTGTGTCAAAATACGTTGCCCCTACGCATTCACGTAGGCAAGGTCGATCATTTGATCTGCCCCCAAGGAATTTGTCCATCTGTTCTTTGTCATCCATCACAGTCTCCATTGTCCTCTTTCCGCTTTTATCCATGGTCGGTTTTCAATATTTTTTTGAACTACGAGGGCTTTGTGCTTTCACGTAGGCAAGGCTAATCTTTGATCAACCCCCGAGCCCCTAGGTCTTTAGGTTGTGTATGTCTCGTGTCTTTTTGTCTTTTCATCTTGTCATGTCATCAAGTACATCCCTATCCTACCTGGTGCTTACAAACAAAGGTCATTACTATTAGTAGGTTTAGTTAGTTTTAGATATCCCACATCATGTTGATCTTTTAGTTTAGTCTTCATCTTTGGTCTCAACAGGATGCATCCTTCCTCATAGACCACATCAATCACATCTATCCTTTTCATCCTGTGGCAAAGGATGTTTGAATTTGATTGTGATCTATTGATGCTTTTGACATTTTTTTTTTTTATCATTGGAGCTTCCTATTATACCTCACCAAGGTCACCATGATCCCTCATATCATGGTGCGCTTTGACAAGTCAACATAGGGGCATATCTTTCTCTTTTTTTCTTCTTGTGTCTTCTTCGTTATCCCATGTAGTACCCACCAAGATCCCCACGGTCTTGTGTTACGTTGGGGCATCCTTTGTGTTTGTGGTTTTCCAACATTAGGCCCAACCAAAGCCCCTGTGACTTTGGGATGTTGGACTAACCTTTTTTGTTGTTGTGTTAGTTCTATGCATGTGATACAACGTCACCTTGGTTCCTCATACCCTAGTGCATAGTATCTCATGCTATATCAAATTAAGTGTTCATTACATGGCAGTATAATGCATCACAATTAACTTGCTTGATTTGGTTACTATCCATTCATCTATCCAAATCCTCCCCTTCCATTCACCCTAAATATTTCTAATCCATTCATTCTTCATCTCTCTCCCTCATTTATCCATCGTATCTGCTTTCATTATCTCTTCAGTGTGCTTAGGATAATAGAGATTTGTTATTCTAAGCCTCTTTTCATCCATCTTCTTAGAATAATAGAGATTTGTTATTCTAGGCATATTTTCATCTCTTCATCCTCGTCATTTCATCATCTTTCCAATCTGCTTAGGATAATAGATATTTTTAACTCTAAGCCTCTCTTCTTCCATTATTTTCATTCATTTCAACAATCTCACATCTCCATCCAATCTAGCACAAATAATTTGATCACATCCTTGTTCTTGTTCCCAGCCTTGCTACAAGCCTTGACCCAATCATCAACACTCTCATCATCATCATCGGGATGTATCCTTCCCTATCCTTTTGTGTTATTTTGGGATGTGTCCTTCCATAGTCAACAACACTCTCATCATCATCATCATCAAGATTTATCCTTCCCTTTCCTTTTGTGTTGTTTTTGGATGTATCGTTCCCTCATCAACAACACTCTCATCATCATCATCATCAAGATGTATCCTTCCCTATCCTTGTGTTGTTTTGGGATATATCATTCCCTCATCAACAACACTCCATCCATCATTAGTTCATCCTGGCTTCTAGCTTGACTGGGGAAACATCATATTTCTCCTTGAATCCATTTTTGCTTTCTTTCTTCTCATCTTCTCCTCCTAATCTCCTATCATTCTTCATCCTTTCTTATCCATCATTTTGTCTCATCTTCCCCATCTACTTTTTAATCATCTCATCCATTTCAAGAGCACACCCGTGTTCTCTTGAACCCACATGTCCTCTCGAGTGGGCATCCTCAATCCATAATCTTCATCTTCAATCCCATCATCTTTCTTCCTAGTCACTTCTTTCAATGACTGGGGCATCTTTCACAATCCAACCATCTTCTTCTAGGTTCTATATTTTTATTTTCTTTGAAATGATGCTACTTCGTAACACCAACTCGAAGAGGGCCAAAATGTAGACACCTAAATTTGACCACTTATATTTGGTCAAATTCACCCTTTTTTGTCTATATATCCTTTATCCACATTAGTTAAATAATGTTACTATTATTTAATTAACATCCTTAAAGTCCTCTTTATCTCTAAGGTATTTAGTTAAATAATTAAATACCTTACCCCTTTATACCTTTCTCCTAAAGAATTAAATAAATAACCCACTTATTTAATTCCCTTTATGTCCCATCCACACTTAATCCTAATTTATCTCCTAATCCCATCATTAGGTATGTTCATTTTCCTAATCCATGATTAGGAGGTGTCATATCCTCCAACTTTTTCAAGTTGGCTCCTAATCATCATTAACCACCTAACCCTCTTCTAATACTTCATCAACTAGTCTAATGAACCCCCCTTTTAGTCAACTCTCCCACATCCCAATGGAATTTTTAGCTCCATTTTATTCTTCTAACACCTTTAATGGAATTTTTAATTCCATTTACAATCCCCATGTACTTTCCAATGGAATTTTAAATTCCATTTATTCACCCAAGGTTTCCCAAGCAATATTTTATTCCTTTTGTCTTCCCCATGCACATTAAAAAAGGAGTTTTTAATTCCTTTTGGTCAAAATTTTATCTCCACCTTTGATCTCCTATCCTTGGCCCAGAATGAATATTGTCCCTTCATTCATCTCTCCTTGGCTAAATGGATAACACTTATCCATTACACAACCCTAACCACATTCTAGCACATTCATTCACTCTCAAGCACAATCTATCACATTCAACTCTTCTCATACATTCAATCTCTCATCATCTCAATATCTCAAGTCTTCAATCACCATAACCATATTCTTGCATCCAAATCAAGCATTTACAAGTTGTTATGCTGACGAAATCGATCTAGGAGCACACATATTGAATGAACAACAAGGCCAATCAACCATCAAATTGAACAAGGTAATATCACTCCTTTTCTTGTATTTTTTTCAAGTTCAACTTAGGCCTAATTTGGAGGTGTTGTTTATGTTTTCCTTGTTTTCATTTCATTTAGTTTTGCACTTTAGGCTTGGTAAAAACACCTGCACACATTTCTATCTGCTTTCATTATCATCTCTCTCCCTCATCTATCCATCCTATTTGCTTTCATTATCTCTTTAATCTGCTTGGGATAATAGAGATTTGTTATTCTAAGCCTCTTTTCATCCATCTTCTTAGAATAATAGAGATTTTTTATTCTAGGCATCTTTTAATCTCTTCATCCTCGTTGTTTCATCATATTTCCTCTAAATCTCTAAGGTATTTAGTTAAATAATTAAATACCTTACCCCTTTATCCCTTTCTTCCAAAGAATTAAATAAACAACCCACTTATTTAATTCCCTTTATGTCCCATCCGCACTTAATCCTAATTCATCTCTCAATCCCATCATTAGGGATGTGCACTTTCATAATCCATGATTAGGAGGTGTCACATCCTCCAACTTTTGCAATTTGGCTCCTAATCATCATTAACCACCTAACCCTCTTCTAATCCTTCATCAACTAGTCTAATGAACCCCCCTTTTAGTCAACTCTCCCACATCCCAATGGAATTTTTAATTCCATTTACAATCCCCATGTACTTTTGAATGAAATTTTAAATTCAATTTATTCACCCAAGGTTTCCCAAGGAATATTTTATTCCTTTTGTCTTCCCCATGCACATTAAAAAAGGAATTTTTAATTCCTTTTGGTCAACCTTTGATCTCTTGTCCTTGGCCCAGAATGAATCTTGGCCCTTCATTCATCTCTCCTTGGCTAAATGGCTAACACTTAGCCATTACCAAACCCTAACCACATTATAGCACATTCATTCACTCTCAAGCACAATATATCACATTCAACTCTTCTCATACATTCAATCTCTCATCATCTCAATCTCTAGAGTCTTTAATCACCATAACCATCTTGTTGCATCCAAATCAAGCATTTACAAGCCGTTATGCTGCCAAAATTGATCTAGGAGCACACATATCGAAAAAACAACAAGGCCAATCAACCAATCAACTTGAACAAGGTAATATCACTCCTTTTCCTATATTTTGTTCAAGTTCAACTTAGGCCTAAACTCAAGGTGTTGTTTGTGTTTTCCATGTTTTCATTGCGTTTAGTTTTGCACTTTAGGCTTGGTAAAAACACCACACACAAGCTCTTTATTTATTATTTTAGCTTGCATGTATTTTAGGGGAATCACACCCTTGCACAAAAGGTTCTTGGTAAGATTGATGTCAGTTCTAATTATATTGAGGAGAAGATTCCAAGTCTTCTTTTAATACAAAACATTTTCTTAGACTAGATACTGGTAGGTTAAATTCCACCCTCAACCCCTCCCAATCCTTTAAAACACCATTGGTCAGCACATTTCCAAAGACTTTAACCCCTTCTTGGGCCCATTTTTTGGCAAAGAAACCTTGGAGGAGTGTCAGAGGCTTCCTTTTGTTTTCCAGGTTCCACCATATGGACCTGTTAGATTGTAGCAAACTATTTTTGTAAGTGATAAAATGGGGGTTTGAGACATATCCTTTGACCTATTCCTAGGCCCTCCATATACTTCTACATACCACTGAACTACCAGGGACAATTGGGTGTTTAGTTATGATGAAATCACTAAGAGGCAGTTCTTTCCATGATCTTGCATGTTTAGGAGTTGCCATTTGAATATTGTTTCTTACTAGGACTTTCTAGGGCTCATTGCCATCGAAGGCTTTGAAAATCCCCTTTCTAGTAAGAGAAATTCCTTTCTTTTCGAGGTCCTTGAGACCAATTCGACCTTGTGACTTGTCCATACAACACTAGTCCCATTTGACTGAGTGTTTTTTCCTTCTACCCTTCCGGCTAGACAAGAGAAAATATCTTATCCTTTTCGAATCTCCTTTATTTGATAGATGTGGAAGAACCAGACTGAAGCAAAGTAAATGGAATATTATGAAAGTATTTTTTGGCACAACTGTATTTTTCCAGTTAGGGAGAGATACTGTTTGTTCCATCTGTCTATCTTTTTTTATATTTTCTCTTTAATCCATAACCACATTTCCTTTAGACATGGGTTAATAGTAAAAGGTATGCCTAAGTATTTGACTTGTTTATAGGGACCCCTCGGGAAGTCAAACTTTGGTAACCATACGGGTGGGGCCTCCACCCATCCCATCATTATAGATTTGGCCCTAGAGATTCTTGCTCCATATAATTTGCAGTAAAGATTGAGCTTGGTTAGGAGTTTTTCTATGTTTTTTTATCTAAATCCACAAAGATTGCTATATCGTCAGTAAACTAGATGTTTAATAGCTTGCTCTTATCCAGAAGGATTAATCCCCTGACCTTTGGTGTTACAGTAGTGTCCCTTAGTAGGAAGTGCAATGCATTAGAGGCAATGACAAAAAGGGTTGGTGCCAGAGGGCACCCCTGTCTCATGGGTCTTTCTAGGTTGAATGCCTCGGATAAGGTGCCATTAACATCCACCTGAGCAGAGGAATCCTTTAGAAGAGTATCCACCATGTTGTATAATTTTTATGGAAAGCCAAATGCCTCCAAGGTTGTCCTTAAGAATGTCCATTCAACCTTGTCATAGGCCTTTTCAAAATCTAGTAGGAGCATAGCAGAGTTTTGGTTGGACAGCCTAGACCATTCCATTGATTCCCAATTAGTTATGAGGTTATCTAGGAGATATACCACCTTTAATAAAACATGTTTGTGTTTTGTTAATGAACTTAGGAAGTATACTGACTAGCCTTAGAGCCAACACTTTAGCCAAGATTTTATAGGATACATTTAAGAGGGTTATTGGCCTCCAGTTCTTCATATTGGTTTTATCTTCGTCTTTGGGTAGTAGTTTTATTATTCCTTTGTTGATACCATTCCCCAAGGTTCCTTTGTCGAGGGCTTCCATGTATACTCGATGTAGATCATCATAACATAGCAATTAATCATGCCAAGATTGAATGTTATACATTGAATTCTATTAAATACCAACATAACAATTAATCATGCAAACATGTACCAAGTCAACTCAAAATGGTTAACGAAATAAACAGACAAAATTTTAATTTGATTTTTTTTAATTTTATAGGCCAATTCTACATGGTGTGAGAGTGAACCTACATACTAATGGATTGACCTAAGAAAAGGGAAGTGTAAATATCAAGGTGGGGAATTAATGTATAGATATGGGACAATAACAAGCATAAAAAATAACTAATACAGGTGAAGGTATAGAAGTACACACAAATAGGGGATAGAATAACATGAAATGTGTGGAGGTATTATGTAAGTGGGAATGGGTGAAGGATTCCATAAATGAGCCCAACTCTGTACAAGAGTCCACCATTTGTTAATATGTAACAACTCTCAAGTTGTACCCAAAATTTCACTAATTATTTTCTTTATTACAAACTTTTAACCAAAGTTTTTACATGTTCTTTCATTTGTATACTCAAGCATTCTTCAATCTATACAAGACAAGCATTCATCCATACGGGATAAACGCATATCCATCTAAGATAGGTATTTGTCCATATAGACAAGTGCTCTTCCATCAATCCAAGCTAGGCATCTTGTATCTCCACTATTTATAGCCATAAGAATCTATTCTTTAAAAAAAAATACTATTGTATTCATTCTTTTCTTTATTTAGTTTCTAAAATTAGTCAACACAATCATGCAAACTAAAAGAAATCATGCAAATTCATGCAAAACACTAAAATAACTTATTGTTTAAATGTTATCCACATGCAAAATACCAATATAAAAATGAGAATAATATCATAAGAAGAAATAATAATTCTTAATATTACTATTTAATGTTATCCACTTAAAATTAACATTGGCTTCATCTAATTTAATTTGCAATTCTATATTTTATTTTATTTTGCATAATGTGTGGAAGTATTATGTAAATGGGAATGGGTGAAGGATTGTGAATGAGCTCAATTTTGTAGAAGAGTGCACCATTTGTTAATATGTAACAAATCTCAAGTTGTATCAAAAAATTTCACTAATTTTTTTTATTACAAACTTTTAACTAAAGTTTTTACATGCTCTTTCATTTGTATACTCAAGTATTCTTCCATCTGTACAAGATAGGTATTCATCCATACAAGACAAGCACATATCCATCTAGGATAGGTATCTATCCATATAGGACAAGTCTTCTTCTATCAATCCAAGTATCTTGCATCTCTCCACTATTTATAGCCATAAGAATCTATTTGTCTTTTTCTTGAAAATTATTATTTTATTCACTTTTCTTTATTTAGTTTCTAAAATTATTCAACACGATCATGCAAACTAAAATAACCTATTGTTTAAATGTTATCCACATGCAAAATGCCAATATAAATATGAGGATAGTATCATATTAAGAAAAAGTATTATTATTTCATGTTATCCACTTAAATAATTCATCTAAAATTGTCTTCATCTAATTTAATTTACTATTTACTATTTTATTTTATTTTGCATGAACAAATTTGTTGTAGATATTTTTTTGTTGATAAATTAGTCTTGAAAATTGCTCCCATTATATTAATATTAAAAAAATACAAATCGAAGTTCAAAAAAACCAAAATATCCCACCTCAAATGAAGAGAGTAAAAATACTATGATAATTAACATTCCATACAAATAGACTAGCATATTGCATGGACACCATGTTTAAGGATTTCCATTATCATCAACACTGAACTCACTAGCACCATCCTCCTCCAACATTGGCACCTCATAAACAAGTGTGAAAGACCAGTCAACCTCTAAATCACAAAAACACCCCAGCTATCTCCTTCAAATATTTCACTCTCCAATTCGCCTCCAATTTCTATGCATTTACATCAAAGCCCAAAACTTCAATCACAAGAGGATCCCAAGGCCTATTAAAGGGAGGGAACATAATGTGAAAACTCTATTTCATTTAGTGATTATTAATCTCCTATCTATACAGATTATTTGACTATTGAAAATTAACTCACAACAAATAATGAAAATAACACAACTGCAATTTCAAAAATAAAAATCACACGAACAAAGAAGAAAATATGCAAAACAATAAACATAATATTTTTGGACAAATTGTCCCTGGAAAATCCCCAAAGGGAAAACTAGTTCAGTAGATGAGGAATTTTATTAAACTTCTAAAAATCAAGAGTTACATAAACTGCTTGCCTCTTACTGGCAGAGCTCCAACAATATTTTTCTTCTTCGAAAATTCTTCCCTCAATTTCTCTTACTGAAATTCCACTGTTGCTATATCCAACACTATCACTGTGCCCTTGCTATCACTGCAAATCTTCCTCAAGTGTGTGTTCTCCAAATACCCATTGATCCCATTTTATAATATTCTCATTGAGCAACCAATGGCCACAATTTAATCTCAATCGATGGCTAAGATTATCTAGACTCTAGCTAACCCTAACTAACCACTTTCTAGAAGTCTAGAGAAATTAATTAATTAATATTTCTGGGTATGGAGACACTTGTCCAAGCTACACAAACTAACACTCCCTCTTAGCGAGGAAGGTGTTATATAGGTATATATTGTAGTTGAACAATCCTTTGTTATACAAAATCCCTAATGAAGTGATACCTGATTTCTATATGCTTAGACTTGTCGTGAAACACCAGATTCTTGAATAATTTGATGCAACTCTTATTGTCATAGTGTATCACCGTAGTCTCAACCCTCTGACCAAACAAGGCTACCAAAAAATTCTGAAGCCATATAGCCTCACACATCACCATGTTAGTTGCTATGTATTCTGCTTCTATAGAACTTAGAGCCACGAAATTTTGTTTCCTGTTGTACTAAGAGACAACTCCTGATCCCAAGCTGAAACAACACCCTTAAGTGTTTTTTTTGTCCAATATACTACATGTCCAGTCTACATCAGTATAGCTTATCAACCTAATACCATCACCTCGAGAATATCTAATCCCATTCTCGATTGTACCACGTAAATATCGTAACACATAATTTTCCGCTGTCCAATGCACTCTCTTCGACTCAATCATGAACTGACTAAGAGAGTTTACTACAAAGGATATATCTAGCCTAGTGTTGACCAAATACATGAGAGACCCAATCAACTATTTGTATAAGGTGGGGTCTACATCCTTCTCCTTGGATGTGTCTACCTTCTTCCAATTCATGATCATAGGTGTAGACATGGCTCTGCAATCCTCCATCTCAAACCTCCTCAAGATTTTGATGCAATATTTCCCATGTCCAATAAAAATATCTCCATTTTTTTGCCACACCTCCATGCCTAGAAAGTAGTGCATAAGCCTCAAATCCTTCATCTCGAACTTTCTTGCAAGGTCCCTCTTGCACTCCTCTATGAGCCCTAGTGAACCTGTTAAAAACAAGTCGTCCACATATAGAATAAGAATGATAACCTCACCCCCAACCACCAAGTAGTAGAGGTTAGCATTCACTTCACTCTTCATGAAGCCCATTTCCTTGCAAGTGTCTATCAATATGCTCATACCACGCCCTGGGAGCCTATTTGAGTCCATACAAAGCTCTCTTTAATCTGCACATGTGGGTTTCGCTGCTATGTGCTAAAAATCCCTCTGGTTGTTCTATGTATACCTCTTATACCAATTCAGCATTAAGAAATGTCATCTTGACATCCATTTGATGGATCTTCCATCCCATCTCTGCTGCAAGTGAGATCACAACTCATATAGAAGTATACTTGGCCACCAAAGAAAATGTCTCCTCGTACTCTATTCCCTCCTTCTGAGAGAACCCCTTGGCCACAAAACTTGCCTTGTATTTCTCTATGCTACCATATGAACTATGCTTGATCTTATAGATCTAGTGTGATCCAACCACCGCCCTATCTGTTGGTTTAGGCACAACCTCCCACACATCATTCTGCACTATTGAGGTATATTCCTCAAGCATCGCATCTCGCCACACTTGCTATTGTGCAACCTCCTAATAGCTGGAAGGTTCATTATCTATCAACTAACTGAATAATTCCATATAGTCATTATACATGGTTGGTTATCTTTGTTGTCTAGACTATTCATCCTATGAGCTCCCACAAACTCCTGAGTATCCCCATGTGTCTATTGAACCTCATGGTTCCTATTGTAGACATCCAAATTTGACCACTTCCATATGGTCAAAATCCTATCATTTACTTGTCTAATTCGTTTATATTAATTAAATGACATATTTAATTAATATTATCCCCTTTTCCCTAACATCCCTAAGGTATTTAATACAATCAATTAAATACGTTACCATTAGCCCATTTTCTCTCTAAATTAAATAAATAAATCAATTTATTTAATTTAGTCAATTATTCTTTTCAATTTTAAATTCATTCTTTCTTTCTCCTTGTCCCATCCTCCATAACCTCTCCAATAATTCGGGTTAATATGATTAATCCCTCCTTAGGATGTGCATATCCTTAATTAGGATTAATGTCACATCCTCCATATTTAGCCACTTATCTCTAATCCTCATTAATTTTCCTAATCACCTGTTTGCACAATCCTAATCATAATCACTTACCTTTTTTAGCATGTCCTTAAGTCAACCTTTCATGGTACTTACCTTTTTGGGGTTCACCTCTTCCCCATGTGAATTAAAAATTTGCACTTATTCCCCCCATGCATTTGTCTTCCCCATGACGTCTCAAAGGTCACATCAAACACATTGGACAAAGACCCCTTTTAGGGGAATTTTGTCTTACCCTTTGGTTCCTTCCAAGAAAGTGAATTAAAAATTCACTTTTATTTCTCCAAGGCCATTTCCAATCCCAATAGTGACAAGAGTGGA
The DNA here is from genome assembly GCA_007115665.2 of Sequoiadendron giganteum. Lineage (NCBI taxonomy): Eukaryota > Viridiplantae > Streptophyta > Pinopsida > Cupressales > Cupressaceae > Sequoiadendron > Sequoiadendron giganteum. The sequence goes on from CM021107.1 coordinate 261,122,077, forward strand.
CTTTCTAAAAGTCCTCACTTGTCACTTTCAACCCCATATGGGGCCAAGGAATACCTTTTTGGGGAAATCCTCTCCCATCCCAAGGTACTTGCAAGTACCTTGGGACCACATGGCCTTTTCCACATCACTTGTACCCTTGCCATCTCACCTTGTCCTTGGGACACTTCATCCTCCACATGGAAAGATGTGAGGATTTGTGAGTCTTCAACTCACCATAGCCCTCCATCTTGGCCATGGTGGCTCAATCTTGACCGTTGAATCCTCTAGAGGATTCAATTTCTTCTTTAAATAACCCTCTTTCTCATTCATTAAGGAGGCTAGTGACTACATGACCTTATGACCTTCATGTGTTCATTATCACACTTATGCTCTCAATCCACCCTCATTAATCACCCAAATACCACTACCATCATCACAAGCTTTCCATCAAGGAGCACACATTATCAAACATCAAAGGGCCAACCAAAGATCAACTCAATACAAGGTAAAATATGTTGTTTTCCTTATCATTATTTGTGTGAGTTAATGTAGTCCTATCTTGAGGCATTAGGTGTCATTTGCTTCTCTTGCATTTTGTTTTGTTTTGATTTTTCAGACTAGGAGATTTCACCTGATCACACCTGTCTTCAACTGTAGAGGATGAAATATCAACCTCCATGTCTTCCTAATGCATCTCTTCGATCTACTACATCTATTGCTCCATACTTTTCAAAATTTCAGCACCTAAGCTTGTCCTTGTACTAGTAATTTTACTTGTGCTTCATTGCCCTTGATGTGGTTGAACGATCCTTAGAGCTTATGTTGGCTACTCACTCTGATCATCTACTGGAAAATATTTGGACCTCATATATGCCTTGTCCTCCATGAATTTGGCATCATGCCTAACTATAATCCCCCTAGCCCTTGGAATAAATATCTGATATGCCTTTGAGGTTTCGTTATACCCTACAAAGTACCTGTTGACAATCAGGATTACACCCTTAGCCAAGTTAGACTTGCCTATCCTGTTGCAACATGGAAATGCTCTCAGATTGTGGGTAATCTACAAGTGAGAGTGAATATCTTGAGTGGGCTACTTTCCTCTTGAAAAAAAACTAATCTAGAAGGTTTTCAAAGGAAAGGGTTAAGGAGAAACTAAAAGAAGATCCTATAACCTAAAGATGTTTTATCATAATTTTAAAAGATTTTGATAACTTCTCTCATAACAACCTCTCAAAAACCTCAACCTTCACAATTCCACCACAACATATAACTCAACAATGTTTTGTATGAAGGCTCACTAGATTGAGCACAAAATAAAAACCCGACTTGTATGAAGCCCTTGCACACAAGTTTGCAATAATAATACATAGAAAGGACTCTGCAAGTTTGAACCACAATAGACATTAGATCATCACTACAAATTTGAGACAAATAAATGGAAAGGAAAGCTCTCCTATTTTTATTGAGAAATTTGAAGGGGTTATAGGTTCAAAATATGAGTACATCAAATTTTTACAAACTCTTTGAATGGGTAAGAGCAAGAAATGGTAATCTGAACTGAGAAAATTAAAATTTTCTCCAAAACTTATATCTCTCAAGTGTCTCCAATAGTAAATAGGAAAAATCAGCTCAACTGCATCTCTGAAAAATCCACCCTGATCCATTTTTGAGCTCCACTGAAAAGACAAAAAAATAGTGCCTCAAATTACTCCAAATTGCATCAAAAGATAGAAACTTTCTATCTCTAAAATTTCAATCCAAAATCTCCTCAAAATCAAGCTCAACTGACTCAAAACTAAAGAAAGAAAACTCAATTTGATTGCTTTCTTTTCAAATTCGCCCAAGAACTCAGCTCAAAAATAGAAAGACTTAACACTATTGCTTTTATCAAAACTACATTTAGAAATAGCAGATATTAAGATAATTTATAGAAATATCATCTTAATACTGCTTTACAATATCTTGCAGTTCCGCTTTTCTCAAAAATAGGCTCGATTTGATTTTTTACAAGGAAAAATATATGATGTGTTTTTCTGATTTTTTGCCAAGTATTATACACATCTTGATTTTCTATAAAAATAAAAAAAAAATTGAGGCATGAGGTCTTATAAGATTTTATTTTTAAAAGAATAAATATTTTCCCCAAGGCCTTAATATTTGTTTTTTTCTAATGAGGATTAAGAGGTTCCTATTATATTTGATTTTTCTCTAAAAAATCATAATTTTTTTGAGGCACCTATCACATATGCCTAACCAAAGGTTGCCTAAATCATTCAAGACTTAGGGAAAATTATGAAGACCTAGGATTATTGTCTTGATTTTTAAATGAAGGCACAAGGTAACCTAAGGCATTAACACCTAATTTGGCATGTATGAAAGGCTCGACTATTATTTCAAAGGCATTTGGATTTTTTTTTAAATGAAAGTGATAAAATGCCTAAGTTTGAATTAGGGATTTGGAAACCCTAACATCAAAACCAACATCAATCCCTAATCTTTCACATCATTTGCACTTGGCCAAATTTGGAGAAAATGAGCTCTACACTTGGCCACCATGGAAACTAGGGTTCAAGCTTGGAAGGACACGACACATGGGATTTGATGAGTTCCTCCACACACTAAAGCTAAGTAAGTTTCATGCTCTCATTTTGTGCATTTCCCTCTTAAATAAGCTCAATTTGAGCATGATTTAAATAAAATAATAGAATATTTTCCTTAGTTGTGGAAAGAATGAAAGATAAACTGTGTTTCGTTTCCTACTAGTCATGGCCATACATTGTGCATTCTTTTATTTTTGCAAAAATTTACTTGATATGAGGCTCAAACCATGATGTAGAAGTCAATGAAACCTGTAGAGATAATGATTCCCTTCATTTTGCTTTAATATTGTTATTCTGGGTTTGAAACGCCCTTAATGGTCATGGTCATTCACCAAGTTGCTCACATTTTTGAAGGATCTTAATACTTGCACGATCTCTAAACCTTTATTACCCTCTGCATTTGAAATTTTTGAAAGAAAAACCCAAGTGGGTTTGTGTCTCTGTGAAGAGGAAAGCCTCTCTCAGGCTGCGGCCATCAAAGCTCCAACTGGGTTTTCATTAACATTTGGTGTAACCTAGAACTCTTTTCCATCCTCTGAATATGCAAAATATAGTATTGTCCTTCTATTTTTTTGAATGAAAACAAAAACAAAAATCTTTCCAAGCAAGGTCGAGGCTTTAGACTTTGAGAGTTTCATATCTTCTAAATGGGAAATTCATTATTGTTCATCTTACTTCGAACCCCTAGCTTCATAGCATTTTTCCATTTGATTTTGAAAAACAAAAAATGGCTTCATTTTCTTTCATGTATACAACTGTAGCTTATCTTGCTCTTTGATTACAAAAACACCATGTTGCTCCAATGGGGCTTTCCTTTCAAAGGCACTTACTGTGTACTCTCCATTTGTATTTTCTCAACACAAACAATTATTTGTGTTTTCTATGTATTTGCATTTCTTGTAATTCCACCATTTGCTAGCTCTAGCACCATTTTTCTTGTTCTTGTCATGGCTTTTAGATGCATACATTGTTACCATTTATTACTTGTTTCCCATTTATCAACCTAGCACCATTTGGAAGCCTTTATAATTTCTCATAGTTGCATTATGTATGTGGGAATGAATACTGAATGTTTCTCTTAAATACTTTCATTTGGGAAGCAAGGTTTAATTTCAGGCACTATGAAGCTTTCCGTTGTTGATTGTAGCCACTTTGTACTTCCATTTCTTGAAGGAAACACATTTTTCTCTATACTCTTCATGCATTTTTATTTCTCATTGAAAGCAGTTGTAACTAATATGAGTCTTGATCCTTAGTGCATAGAATATTTTGGAATAAGTGACACTTGATGATGATGTTTTGAAGCTTCTCCAATCGCTTCAATTGCTACTCTTGATTTGTAGATTGGCATTATGTATGTTTGTTCACTATCACTCCATGATAATGTACCACTTGTTGCCCTATCAATGTGAACATCATGTTAATGAGATATGGCAATGATGTAATGTTGTAGCAGCACTTTGAACATGACACATTTGCATGCAAATAAAAATATATAATGAAAGATACTGTATTTAATTTCTATTCTACATAATTTGAGCATTTGAAAAATATTCCTTGCTCATCTTTGATCATCATCTTCACTTTGCATTTTGAATTTGATGATCATGAATGGGGAATGCTTCAAATTTTCCCAAATTTCTTTATGAGCTTCTCCTTCAGTTGGATGTTCCATCTTGAACACTAAGAGTGCATCTCTTTCCTCAAAGTCCTCTTTGAAGTCAAGGGGCAGCATGTCGAGCTCAACCCTTGTGGGAGCCTATTTTACACCACATGCTATTAAGTATTCAAAGCATATTAGCAACATGAATTTTCCTATACGTGCACAATGAACAAACAAGTTAGATAAAAACAAATAAGTTCAATGTTCATGTGATGTTTCATCTTTTTTGTTCCCTTTTCACACTTTTGGCATTTGCTCAACTGATTCAATACACCATAAGCAATGTTCTATGAGGATTCATAACCCGAGATCTAACAAAGCTTTCTCGATCATGCGGGTTCACTTGGACCAAGATCAAGCAGGAATAAGTAACAACGAAGCCAATTCAAAGACACCTCAGGAAATGATGGCTATGTTTCTTCTTATGTGTTCCTTTCTCTCTTTTATCTTTAGTAGGATAGTGCATTCCTTGTGTTTTGTTGACTCAACTATTCCCATGGATTGTGTGGGACATTTGATCTTTCTTAAAATGAACTTAATTAATCAGCTCTTCCAATTTGAGTTGTGGTGAAAATTTTGTAACAATACCCTCTCTCTACAGCCTGATCTAACTTGGAACATGTAGGCCCTGGAATGTGACAAAATGAAAAACTCCCAAATATCTTGAAGTGATGATACATGGCTTCTTCCCTATGAATGCCTCCTTTGGTGTCATCTTTCCCAATACCTTATGTGGAACCCTATTTTGTATGCATACTTTTGTATTGCATGCCTCTGCCCATAAGTAACGTGTCATATCTTGGTCATACAACATAGCCCTTGCTTCCTCCAATATAGAATGATTCTTCCTTTCAGCAATCCCATTTTGTTTCAAGTTGTAAGGAACAATCCACTCTCTCTTGATTCCTTCCCTAGTACATAACTCCTAGAACTTTTTCCCTTTGTACTCGCCTCCATTATCTAGCCAAAGAACCTTTATTTTCTTGCTTGTCAAATTCTCTACAAGAGATTTGAACTCTTGGAAATGACTAAAGATCTCATCCTTGGGCTTCAAGAAGTATATCCAAGTCGTCCTAGAGAAATCATCAATAAAAGTAAAAAAAGTATTCGTAGTCTTTGAGAGACTTCGTCGATATTGGTCCACATATGTTTGAATGCACTAGATCAAGAACACCCTTGGATCTGGTGTCACTCCTTGGAAAATTTTCTTTTGCAAAATTTCCCAACACACATCCCTTACATGCATCATCATGTTTTGTGCTCACCTCTGGAACACCTGTCACTATCTCACAAATAAATTTAAGTGCTCCATGATGTATATGACCCATCCTCCTATGCCATATATCTCCTTGATCTCTAGGATTACTGCTACTCATAAGTGCCTTATGAGTATCAAACTGCAACCTGTAAAGCCGACCGCTCCTAACTCCAATAGTTATGAGTGATTTCCAATCCTTATGCTCGATTAACACATGTGCCTCTTTAAAGAGTACATTGTAGCCTTTATCCTAAAGGGAAAATACAAAAATTAGATTCAAGCCCAAGCCTGGCACATGCAACACATCATGAATGGCAATCGGCTTTCCATTCTCCCTCTAAAATAGAACAGTCCCTTTCCCAACTAGATTGAGTTTGGATATGTTCCGCATAGAAATTTGGATTTTGATGTCCTCCTTATAACTAGAGAAGTACTCTCTAACTCCTATCATATGAAATGACCCACCACTATCTATATACCAAACACCCTATGAGGTTGACCTAGCCATACAAGCTATGAGTGAAAACTCATCCTCCATTCTACTAGAAAGCTCATCTGCACTTGCTAAAGCTGTCGTCTGCTTCTTGACTTTCTTTTTTCAGTTTTCTTCCTTTACCATAATTCGCAAACATAGTGACCAAACTTGTGACAACCATAAAATTTGATCTTAGACAATTCCTTATCACTATTTGGATTTGACCCTTTGCTAGACCCCTTCTTCACTTTCCCTTTTCCCGCTAGGGCAACATTTTCCTGTTCCACCTCAATTTCTAAATATTACTATTGGTTCCACTGACAAGACTTATTCTAAGATCCTCCTGAGTGAAGTCACTCCATATTCAATCCAACTCAATAAGGTGTCTTGTCCATTAATAAATTGAACAAAGACACCCCATTGCTTAGTAAACCCATTCAAGGCTATTCATACTAGCTCATCATCATCTGGTTTATCTGTAATAGTTGCCAACTCATCCTTGACAAGTCTAAGTTTGGTGAGGTAACTTGTAACATCTTCTCCCTTATTCATCTAAGTATTCCTCAACATTTCCCTAAGAATCAACTTTCAATTAGTGGTAGCATTCTAGTATAGATTCAGAATGATGTCCTGCATCATCTTCATTGTATCTAACTCTACGATATGCAGAACTATATGGTCTTTAATATCATCCATAATTAGCCTCCTCACCTTGGCATCTTCCTTCTTATATACTAAGATTTGTGTTTGATATGTAGGTACAACTACAACACTGGTCACATATTCCTTGATACCATTCTCTTCTAGCAATTAAGAAATTCTAGCTTTCCAAACACAAAAATATGAGGCTCCATCCAATCTGTCTTGATCTCTTAAACCCGTTGAGGCCATTTCAAAAGATGAGTAAAACCCAAATAATTCTAAAGAGGTCAATCTGGGTTTTATAAACCCTCAATTTTTCCTTTATATGCTTGCCTGAGCCTTTTCTTCCCTCAGATCAGCTTTGATACCATGTGAATACTCTATTGCAATTACTGATTATTAATATCCTATCTATATAGATTATTTGATTGCTGAAAATTAACTCACAACAAATATTGAAAATAACACAATTGCAATTTCATAAATAAAAATCACATGAACAAAGAAGAAAATATGCAAAACAATAAACACGATATTTTTGGACAAATTGTCCCTAGAAAAACCCTGAAGGGAAAACTAGTTCAAAAAATGAGGAATTTTATTAGACTTCAACAAATCAAGAGTTACATAAACTGCTCGCCTCTTACTAGCAGAGCTCCGAAAATATTCTTCTTCTTCGGAAATTCTTCCCTCAATTTCTCATGCTGAAATTCTATTGTTGTTGTATCCAACGCTATCATTGCACCCTTGCTATCATTGTAAATCTTTCTCAAGTGTGTGTTCTCCAAATGCCTATTGATCCCCTTTTATAATCTTCTCATTGAGAAACCAATGCCATAATTTAATCTCAATCGATGGCTAAGATTATATGGACTCTAACTAACCCTAACTAACCACTTTCTAGAAGTCTCTATAGAAATCAATTGATTAATTAATTAATATTTTTGGGTATGGAGGCACTTGTCCAAGCTACACAAACTAACACATAATAGGCCACACTCCCTTATGAAAAAATGTATGAGTTCACTTGGTACCTATGGGTTGTTAAGAGGAAGACATCCCTAAGAGCCATATGAACAACATGCAAAATGACAAGCAAACATCTTTTAAAAACCTTCTTGAGCATATGGTCAAAAAAACTGTCCTTTGAATGCAATCTGCCTCTTCTCCACACTCAATCCCACCATAAAATCCATATCTAATGGAAGAAGGCAACCAAAATATTGGCATGTAAGCTTGAACACATTTAACTTTGCCAAGATCAACCATCAATGTGTTGTCCTTCCTTGTTGGTGAACCATAATTCCAGCAAGCCAAACACCCTACCTTAAACGAGCATGATGAAATCTCTCATCTAAGCATGTGGAGAGGACTCATGTCCCAACTACAAGATATTCCAATCATCTACATTAGTGATGAAGAAATAGATGTCAAGCATTAAAATAGCCACATTTACATATTGGTCTATATCCTTATTTTCCTCATGGAAACCATGAATCACTTTGAACTCATTCAATTGATAAAGCAGCACCCAACACACTCTAAAGATCTTCCCAAATTTTCAATTCAGAGACAATTATTTCTAATAGCATTTATGATTATTTGGGAGGGCCCCCCTCAATGATTATCTTCATTAATCTCAAACGTATGCAAGTTTGAAGATTAAGGAGCAATGCTTGCATTTAGGTCTTATTGTTGGTCTAAAAAATTAATTTTTTGGTCATAGAATCCACTATCTCACTATTATCATTTCTAATTATGCATCCAATCTTTGAGATCTCAAAATTACTTTTGGTTGCTCCATCAAAATTTAGTTTTTGTCACCTTATATCAAAAGGAACCCATCTTGCATCCACTATGGGATCGTGGACCAAATGAACACAAGATTTTTCATAAACCAGAGATTGTAAATATTATTATTATCATCATTTAATAATTTATTATTATTATCTTTATTTAATAATCAATTCTTATTGCCACTTTATAAATATTTAGCTAATTAATTTTTATTAATTAATAAATATTTTTGTCTATAATTACTTAGAATATTAATCATAAAGTTTTAAAATTTTAGAAGGAAGTGGTCATGACATCCTCCTTCCCTTAAATTGTGCATTGTCTCAATACATCAAAATAGCATTCTATTGAAAATAAATTAAACCTATATAATATTATTTTTTAACAAAGCTTTAGAATAAGAAAAAATATAATTGTTACATCTTGGTTCTTAATTAATGTTTGATCACAACTAATGAAAAATAATTTATATTTATTTTCTAATGATTTATTGATTTCATAATATCTTTTCAATTTATGTGAGTCATAGCAAGTTCAAGTATTTTCCAATAATTTTGTTGGTTTCATAATATGTTTTCAATTTGTGCGAATCATAGCAAGTTCAAGACCTAACTTTCAAACCCTGTTTAGGTATCACATGTAACAACCCTCAAGTTATACCTAAATGTTTCACCATTTTTTTCTTTATTATAAATTTAACAAAAAAATAATATGTTATTTCTTGCGTATACTTAGATATTCTTCTATCAATATAGGATAGACATCCATCTATATAAGCATCTATCCATCCACAATAGATATTTGTTCATATGGGACAAGTATTTTACTATCCATCTAAGATAAACATTTATCTAAATGGGATAGACATCTTGCATCTCTCCACTCTTTATAACAACAAAAGACTATTCTTTTTTTTCTTTTCTTATTTATTTTTATTTAATTTTTAAAATTAGTCAACATGATCATGCAAACTAAAAGAAATCATGCAATTTCATGCAAAATACTAAAATAATTTATTATTTATTGTTATCCAAATACAAAATACCAATATAAAATTGAAGATTATATCAAATTAAAAATAAAAAATTATTATTTGATGTTATGCACTTAAAATAATTCATCTAAAATTAATTTTATCTAATTTAATCTATTATTTTATATTTTACTTTATTTCTATCTTGTTTTGTTTTGCTTTTATTTTAATTTGTATGAACAAATTTATTTTAGATATTATTCTCATTATTTCATAACTAGCTTATATATCTTAATATATTAAGATATACGTATATATATTATACGTCGAGAGATATCATTTTCTCGACGTATTTTTTTTCTTTTTTGAATTTAAAAATACGCCTCAAAAATGATCTCTTGACGTATAATATATATATATATATATCTCTTAATATATTAAGATAGATAAGCTAGTAGCAGTCACGTCATGTGTAACACATTGAATAAATTAATATATTTAGGGTTATGATTAGAGTTATCATTAGGATTAGGATTTATATCATGGTTAGGATTAGCATTAGGGTTAGGGTTTGTGTTTGGTTTAGATTTATTATTATGATTAGGGTTAGGGTTTAGTGTTAAGGTTGGGTTTATGGTCATAGTTAGTGTGAGAATTATGTTAGGGTTAGGGGTAGAATTATGATTATGGTTAGGGTTTGGATTATAATTATAATAGGTTTTAGATTAGGAATAAGGCTTTGGTTAGTGTTAAGGGTAGGGTTGGGTTTAGCATCAAAATTAGGGTTAGAGATAGAATTAGGATTAGTTTTGGGGTTAGTGTTTAGGTTAGAGGTAGGTTAGTGGTAGGGTTTGGTTCAACCCCAACTGAATCCTTATTGAACCCTAACCCTAACCTTGACTCAAATATTTGTCTTAGAATCTTAATTGTAACCTTAATCAAAACTTAAACCTAATTAAACCCTAAACCTGACCCTACTTGAACTATAATTGAACTCTAACCCTTTTCCCAAACCTTATCCTGATCTTGACCCCAAGCTTCATCTACAACCATATCCCTTATTGAAGATATGGTTATGAGTAGGGTAAAAATAGGGCTAGATTTCAATTAGGGTGAGTATTCAATTATAGTAAGGGTTCAATTTGGTTATGATTTTATAAATGATAAGGGTTAGCATTCAAATAAATTTAGGATTTAGGGTTCAATTAAATTTATGATTAATGTTCAATTAGGGGAAGGGTTTGGGTTAGGTTTAGGGTTAAGATAATGGTTAGGGTTAGGGTTAGGATTTACATCATAAATAGGGTTAGGGTTAGAGTTAGGATTATGGTCAGGGTTATGGTTTATGATTAGGGTAAGGATTATGGTTTGAATAAATATTCCTAATCATAATTAAAAATTAACCCTAACTTTAACCTTAACCCTAATTTATCCCTATCCCTAATTGAACCCTAACCCTATTTCAAGCCTAATTTTATTTTTACCCTAGTCCTAAATAAATTGAATCCCTAACCCTAATTGAACCATAATTGTAATTAAACCCTAACCCTAACCAAACCAAATTCTAATTTGAAACCTAATTATAAATCTAATTTAACTCTAATCCTAACCCTAAGTTTAATTAAAACATGACCCTAATTGAATGATAATTGAAGCCTAACACTAACCCTAATTGAATGATAATTGAAGCCTAACACTAACCCTAATTGAAATCAAATGCTAACCCTAAGTGAACCTTAACCGTAATATAATCGTAATTAAAAATTAACCCTAACCCTAATGTTAACATGAAGATTTATCTTGCAACACTAACCCTAACCCTAATTTAAGCCTACCCCTAATGTAATCCTAACTTAACCCTAATTTAACTATAACCCTAATTAAACTTTAATGTTATTTGAACCCTGGCCCTAATTATACCATAACCCTAGATAACTCTAATTTAACCCTAAGCCTAAAAATAACGATAATCCTTACCCTAATTTAACCCTAACTCCAACCATAACCATAATTTAACCCGAACCCTACAAAACTCTTATTGAATTGTAACCCTAATTGATCCCTAACCCAAATTGAATACTAACTGAATTGTAGCCTTAAGTGAATAGTAACCTTAATACTAACACTAATTGAACCCTAATTATAGACCTATTTGAACACTAACCCTAACCCTATGTGAAACTCAACCTCAACCCTAACTCCAAGCTTTATTATAGAAATCTAACTCTAATCGTAACCCAAATTGAACCTTATCCATCTCTCAAAGCTCCATAATAGAACCCTAACCCTGACTCTAATAATAAACCTAAATTCAAGCTTTATTGTGCATCCTAGTTTCCTAACCCTAACCCTAATTGAAGCCTAATTGAACACTAAACTGTAACCCTAACCTTAACTTTTATTGAAAACTAACCCTAATTGAATTATAACCCTAACTTTAAACTAATCCTCATTGAACCCTAACCCTAATTGAACTCTAACTCTAACTTTCAACCCCAATTGAGCCCTAACCCTACACTAACTCTAACCTTAACCCTTACCCTAATTAAATGCTATTGGATACTAAACCTAATATAACCCTAATTGAACTTTAACCCTAACCCTATTTGAATCTTGACCCTATCCCTAACCCCAAGCTTTATTGTACAATTTGAACCCTCATTCTAACCTTAATTCAACCCTAATTGTAGCCCTAATTTAACCCTTAACCCTAATTGAACCCTAACTCTAACCCTAATCTTGCCCTATCCATAACCCTTATAGTAACATTAATTGAACCGTATAACTAACCTTAATTGAACCATAAAGCTAACCTTAATTGACCCTTAATCATAATCCTAATTGAACCCTAACACTGATTGAATTCTAGCCCTAATAAAACCATAATTTAAATTGAGCTCTAACCCTAATTTAGCCCTAGCCCCAAATGTAACAACAATCCTATCCTTAACCATAAGTGTAACCCTGCTTAGAATTAGTGTTAGTGTTAGAATTTTATATAGATTTATATGGTAAGGTTAGGGTTATAGTTAAGAGTTGGAATCAATGTTAGTTTTAGTTATACCTAGTTAAGGTTAGAGTTAGAATTAGGGTTATAATTAAAATCAATGTTAATTTTAGAAATAGGATTAGAGTTAGGTTTAAAGTTAGAAGAGCTAGGGTTGAGGTTGGAATTAGTGTCCATGTTAGGGTTAGGGTTAGGGTTATAGTTAGAGTTAGAATTCGAGTTAAGAGTACAATTATAATTAGTGTTAAGGTTAAAGTTAGAGTTATAATTAGTGTTAGGGTTAGGGTTAGAATTAGGGTTAGGGTTAAGGAACTACAATTATAATTAGTAAGTTTTAAAAATAGGTTAGGGTTAAATTTAGAATTATAGTTAGGATTAGGGTTATAATTAATGTTAGGGTTAGAGTTGGAATTAGTGTTAGTTTTAGGGTTAGGGTTAGGATTAGGATTACAATTAGAATTATGATGAATTTACATCTTTTGGATGTTATATAAATAGAAATATATTCTTAATTTTATTTGCATTAATCTATTGATCTTCTTTTTAGTGGCTCTTGAATCCATTCAATTATTTACATGTTTCTAATATAAACCTAAATACAAAGAAGTAATAGAACATTCTTCTATTGTACCAAGTATGATTTTGATTTTAATAATATTATAAATAATATTTTATTCCATGGTTGGTTTTAGTGGCTATAATTTAAATTGAATGTAAAGTAGTCATATTTACAAATATTAGAGAAAAGAAGCACTCAATGGTAAGATATTTAAGAGTGTGTGGATAAAACTTTGTTAATAACTTATCCTCACAAAAGAAGTCTACGCATGGCATTGAATATGGTCTTAGATGGGTGCTAATGAATGTAAAACATATGTAGATAAGCATTGAGTGGTGGACCAAACTTACAAAAAGAGTTTTTCACTTGTCTATATTAAAACACTATAAAAATAGACTCAAAGCTAAATGAGAATTAACATGGGTAAGAAAATTTCACCTTACATTGTGACCTTGTTAAAAATTTAAATAATTCATAATCCTTTCATTTCAATTTAAACTTTACACCAATTATACTTAAAATACACTTACTAACCTTTATTAGATAATCTATTTCTTCCTCTTTCAACAATATTAATAAATTGATGGTATACAAAACTAATAAACATTAAATTAATACAATCATTATTAAATATTCACATAAAAAAAAAGACGCATATTTCTCCATTTTTCCAAAGAAAATGACAAAGAGATAACTATTTATCTGACCCAAATATATAAATAGAAAGACATTCAAAAGCAAGCAAAAATCATGCAATGAATTCTCTATGAACCATAGCAAATTAAAAGAAACCACTTCCATTTCCATATCTTTTTAAAAAAACACCAAATAAATATAAATATTATGAATAAAAAAAACCACTTCCATTTTCTAATCTTCAAAAAAACACCAAATAATATTAATAGTACAACAACAAATAATGTCTTTTACTATGACCTTAATTGGACCCTAATCCTAAGCCTAATTGAAATCTAACCCCAACTTTTAATTAACTTATTTTTAAAAAAATGGTTTTTTAAGTTATTTATAATAAATCTTTTCAAATCTTTGTGATTTATCTTAGATTTTTTTCTGTGACCAAATCTCTTTGATTAGATTTTTTTTGTTTCGTCAAATCTCTTTGTTTTGATTTTTTTGGTTTATCAAATCTTCTTGACTTTGATTTTTTTGTTTTATCAAATCTCTTTGATTTTGATCTTTTGTTCATCAAATCTCTTTGATTTTATTTTTTATTAGTTCAACTGACTTTGATTTTGATATTTTTATTTGAACAAAAAACCATGAAAAAATGAAAGGTTAATGATGCTAAAAATATTATGCCATTGAAAGAGATTTTTTTTATCTCTTCCACGTTTTCAAGGCAATAAAGGTTTAAGAATCATTATACAATCTCTTTACTAACATATTTAAATTGACTAAATATTTTTGAGACAAGAATATTTGGGACAATAAATTGTTAAAATTGATACTTTGATTGAAAATGTGATTACCTTTTAAAATGGAATAGATGCTGCTGTCATTGTAGGCTTAGGCCTCTTCACTTAACAATTATTATTATCTTTATTCAATAATCAATTATTATTATCACTTTTAAATATTCAATCAATCAATTCTTATTAATTAATTAATTTTTTTATCCATAATTATTTAGAATATTAATCATAAGATTTTAAAATTTCAAAAAGAAGAGATCATGACACAATATGTAATGTATCAAGACATACCATTAATGAGAGTTGACATGGATGTACAAATTTGGCCATAAAAATGTTAATAATCTCATTTCTCATCTCTAATCATCACTTCAACTAGAATGCATAATTAACTAGAATATAATAATATATATATATATATATATATATATATAGATAGAAAAATGCCTTGTAATTTGAAGTAAATACAAGAAAGACAAAACTGATAATTTGTTCCATTCTGAAAGATATATATATATATATACAAAAAAAGTCTCTTGAGGTCAAAAGATTCTCAAAAAAAAAAAAAAACAGAGCAGACCATCAGGAGCTGTCCAACAAACTATGTTCACTGAAATCAGGAGTCTGAGTTGGAATAGGAGGAGCACTGAGCAGTTTCCAAAACAGGAAAAGGAAGAGGTTGAACCAGAGCATAGCACCTGAGAAACTTGAGTAGAAGCTCATGAGACAAGAGAGCATTTTTTGGAGGAAGGTTTCAATCATTAGTAACACCCATCTATAATCCATAGAACATAGGCCATCACTGGGTCATCTTGACTTTTTTTTACAGTAAAAAGACCAGTGAATGGGAGTTGAACCAGTGAATAGATCATAGTCTTCGATTACCAATAAAAACTTATTCCAAAAAGTAGGTATTCTTGAACATACCTGTATTCAAGCACCTCTGAAAATCTAGAGAAGCGAGCTACATCCATAGCATTCGACAGAAAAATAGAGATGACCTTGGGAAAATAAACAACAATTCTTCCCCTACAATCGTAGGGATTGCAGACTCAATTCTAGGATAGGAAAAAATGAAAAACATGAGCCAACTTTGACAGCATACAAATCTCATTATGATGGCACCCACTTCTATGGAGGGATGTGGGTCCTTTTATTTTTCACTGACTGCTTCATCCATAGCACCTGCAGAGAGAGAATTACATTGAAGTGTCAGGAGCAGAGGAAAAAGGAGCATATAAAACCTCAAAATCTTGCATCG
This sequence comes from Sequoiadendron giganteum, assembly GCA_007115665.2. Taxonomy (NCBI): domain Eukaryota; kingdom Viridiplantae; phylum Streptophyta; class Pinopsida; order Cupressales; family Cupressaceae; genus Sequoiadendron; species Sequoiadendron giganteum. Next base: position 261,137,727 of record CM021107.1, read on the forward strand.
ATATTGATGGGCAATTGATATAATTAGATTTGTTTCAGTGGATGCTTCCCCTCCTGTCTATGAAGGAATGAATGTAGCTACAAAAAGTAATTGGGAGAAGTGAAGTGAATCATAACAATAGATACACTTCGGGTGAGAAATCGATGAAAGTACATGCTAAGACACCATCTAGAACATGACAAATTACGATGATTTAAATTTGGCAGGAGTTAATGATAAGTGGGTGCTATAATGAAGATACGATCTTCAAGAAATACCTGCAATCATGTTGGGATCAGGTTGTTAGGTTTTAAGATCTCCCCAAATAAGGGAGAAAGAGGACGATTTGTATCCCAAGCCATATCTCTTGAAGAATATTCTTGAAATAGATATTGTCAAGGATTGACAGAGGAATGAATTCTTTTGAATCTTCACTTTGGTCAATTGCTAAATTTCAAAAAAAAATCTGATGTTTTGTTGGCTTCCATATGGTAATGATGGCAAACAAAATAATCCAAACAATCTAAAAGAGGCTAGATGGATGAAAAGACACATAGGAATTACTCACCATTCTATTATTATCATGGAATTACCTTTAATTTGAATATTGTTGAAATTATCATATGCTTCTGCAATGTTATTTGAGTCAATAGGAATTTTATTTATTTTAGTCAAAATAAGAATACTAGCACTATCTCTCACCCATCCTGCTTTTGACAAACTTAAATTACCTCTTGAAGTACTGTCAAAGTTTAATTTCACCAAGGAGTAAGAGAGGAGACCACTTAATTTTGGATCTATCGAGGTTGGGTTCACAAAGAGTAATGGAGCCCTAGGTTGGGGAAGGTTATAGGAGGGGCTAGTTATTTAAGATCTCATTATCACAGTTTGTGAATTTATTTTTCTTTTCTACTTTTTTAAAATATGGAACATGACTTCTAAAATTGACCTTTTCATCTTGAAGATTACCTCCTCAAGTTTGGAGAATTTTTTTTCTAAAGATTCTAAAGTTTTGTTCTATCCATAAATAATAGATAATTAAAGATGAGTTGACCTACCATAAGCAAGCAAAAGAGGAAGCATTGTATAAGGAAGGTCGACTTTGAAAAAAATGTAGAATTGTGATAGGAAAAACACCTATCCTGTTGGATGTTGCTGATATGTGGTTTTCATTGATGTCAACACTATTGGCATTAATGCATTAGAGGTTGTATATGTCGAGGATATTGAGAAAATTGAAATAAAATAAGTTGCAAGTTATCAGTGGTGAAGTGAAGTTCAGTATGTTGGCTAGCTCAGTATGTTGATGATCAGAGGTTTTGGATTAAAGGGTTTTTTGTTGAGTATATCTAGTTTATCCACGTTAAGTTCCAGAGACCCGCATAAAGATTTGATCGAGTTATGAGTATCTATGTTCTAACAATTTTTTTGTTACTTCAATTGGTGTTTCTGAAAGCAGGTGATGTAATTCCAGTAAGTTCAGTTGTTGTGGATGCTTCTCTGGTGATCCATGATGATTGTGGATGTTTCTAGATCATGCTCTATCTGTGTTGTACGTCTGCATTGATCCTTGTGCTCACGATTGGTGATTTTCTTTTTCATGTTCATGTTTTTCATGTTCATGGCCGACAGGGTGATTGTAGCGTGTTGTGGATCTTTGAGGAAGAATTATTGAAGGTGTTTCATGTTCAAGGATGTTGTTTTGGGTCCTCACTATGTTGTGGCCGACATTGGTTGATTCGCATTGATAATCATTTATGTTTTGGGTCGACAGTTTGTATTCATTTTATATTTTATTGAAGTCGACATGTAGATGATGTTATTCTTGGTTGCGGATATATATGAGCGCGATTGTTTACATCATTTGTGACAAGCAAAAAAGCGACAGATGTGAGATGTGCGAAGTGCAAGTGCTATGTGCGAATAAAGTTTAGATCTTTCGAAGACAAAAGTAAAGTGTGAAGAAGAGTGAGCGGAAGAAAGAGTGTTCATGTGCTTAACTGGAACTGTAATCAGGCATTAGCAGATGTTATCTTCTCAGTTCAAAATCTCTTAGATGGATTTAATCTGAATCTAACTATAAGACAGTGTGTCTTCCTTTGGGCAGTAAGCCTTTTGTATTTGAGTAGTGAGCTCTAGGCAGTGTGCCTAAATGCATGTGCATTCCCTATTTACTATACTTTTAATAGAGTATAAACTTGTGGATTAACCTCCACCGTGGTTTTCCCCTAACAGGGTTTCCACACAAAAATCTTGGTGTTATGTGTGTTTCTGATGTGGTGATGGTTTTTGCTTTCATGTTTAATTATCAAATTTGAGAATGTTTAATTTTTGTGACAACTGATTCACCCCCCCCCTCTCCGTTCTCTGCCCTTGTGTTGCCAACATATCCAGCCCAATTTCCCACAAAGCCATTTCCAACAATTATTACTAGAGTTACAATTCAACAAAAGGTGTTTTGTATCCTCCTCTTCTTGCCCACAAAGTACACATTTAAAGGATATAGAGATTCCCAATTTTTGAAGCCTTTTCATAGTAAAATCTTATTATGCAAAGAAAGACAAGCAAAGGCACCTACCTTTCAAAGGAAAGCATTGTTCTAACATAGATTATGTGACCATCTTGTGAAAGGGGAAGACTGAGAAATTTTCATTAATCCTTGTTTTACTAAATAATTTTCAGAAGTAGATGCTAGCCAAGCAAATTCATCTTCCTTATTAGAATATTAGATTGTAATGTCTCATTTTAGGATATCCTTTAAAACAATAATATCCACTCAAAATATGATAATATTTTTATCCCAAATTACAAATTTATGATATATATACCAGTCAATAAATCATAGCACAATGCCCAAAGTTGATCAACTTGTGAATTCTCTGGAAATACTTTGCAAAACTATTGAATTAAAGGACCCCATTCCTAAATCAACAGTGATAATACCAAGGACCCCACCCTATCTTGTCAAGGGCGTGAAAAGACCTCGTCCTTCCAACCATTAGCCCACCCCATGAGCTCAGACACTATGATTTACAAATACTACCTAGAATTCAAAATTGATAACTTGATGTATTTGCTAGACTATTGTTGATTTATATTTCTTGATAGATTGACAATTCAATCCTTAAATAATATTTGAATTCTTTATGAATGATTCTTGAGTGAATTTTTGCAATTATTTATGGTTGAATGACTAGTTGTATGTAATATGAAGACTTGAATTCATATGTTGAATTGCTTGTGAGTTAATTGTAAAATTTTATATTTGAATTGATATTTGAATGTATGTTCCTTGTATTGATAGTTTAATGTTTGAATTATGTTTGAATGATTATATGCTTGAATGATTTGATGCTTGAATGATTTGATGATTGAATGATTTAATGCTTGAATGATTTGATTGTTGATTGAATGCCATTGAACTGATTTACCCTTTATATCCATTTCTTAAAGGAGTTGCCTCCCTTCACAATAAATGAGTCACCACCCTTCATTGTTGCCTTTTGATAATAATAATTTATTTTTAAATTGACTGATTGATGATTTCTTCACAAGGAAACGATCTCCCTTTTATATCTTATTATTGAGGGAGTCGCAACCTTTCATATGTGGAGTCACAAACTTTAACATTAGAAGGAGTCACAATCTTTCACATTAGGAGTCACATAATATTTATTCTTAATTGATTGATTGAATGATGTTATGGATGTCCTCAAATGAAATGCTCTCCCTCTTATATCTTCAAGTTTGAGGGAGTCACACCTCTTCATTATGCCTTTTTGGAAGACTCGCATCTATTCCTCTTAATCATTGACCTAAAACCCTTTTTAATTTAATTTTAATTAAATATTTTTAATTCAAGTAAATCATTGCACTTGTTTGTTACTATCATCTTAATCAATCACCTTATTAGAATCAGTCCTTGTTTACTTTATTCGCCTAGACTTTAAGTGTTGTGATCCAACTAAATATTGTGATATGTTTCTTTCTTTGATGGTGGCATGGCAGTTCACCCTTCCCAAGATTGCTTGTCCTCAAGAAATTTTAAATTTGGTTTTTTTTTATGAAGATCTATTCACAATTCAATTTTTACGGTGTTACTCTATATTATCACATGCTACAAAACTTGAACCAAGATATATTTTTTCCTTTAATTCAAAAAGTGAGTTATCCCAATAACTCAACAACATAACCAAGAGTTGGAAATTTGAAAGGTTTGTAATTTAAGATAAATTTTCTCATTTCATTACCACAAAAATCCTAGGCAATGAATACAAACTCTTGATTACCATTGTTGAAATCCAAAATGATAGGAAAATGTTGCATCCTTTATCATGATGAATTATGGGAGTGTTATGAATATCAAGATTCCACTCCTTTGTGCAAATGAAATTTTGTATTTGAGTAAAAGGATCTAGGTGTCCTTTACTACAGGGCATATCTTTATCCTTTTCTCTATGCTTAGGGTACTTTTCATGATGACAAAAATATTGAAATAATATAATGAAAATTAATCAACTATTATCGTTTTTTTCATGCTTTGAATTATACTTGCAGGAATGATTAGAATGCTCCTCTTCATCAAGCTCCAAATACCTCAAGGTAATTATCTTTATTTTTCCCTCAAGGGTGATGAAGTGACAACTTGGTAAATGCATTCATTGTCCTATGGTGTCTATGTTGGCCTCTCCCAGATTTGTCATGTGTAAACCAAAAGTCTCCTTCTCATGATTACAAACTAACCCATCAACAAGATCATTGATCTTTAAACAAGAGAGTTCAAATGTCCTTTGGTCAACTTCCATGTAGTTGGTGTGTATCATCATATATTTTTATTGCTAATCTTGCAACTCCTTGTGAAATTTGGACATCATTTGTAATTATGGATACATCTTCAACACATAGTATCAACTCTTCTTCTTCCTTTGGTTTAACAACTTCTTGTGGTTCTAATTCTGATCTCTCTTCTACTATCATTAATGATTTTTTTGGAATTTTCTCCTTGATTTCTTCTTTAGTCATTTTTCTTATGTATTCATATAGATTTCTTTTGTTGGGATAATGGATCCCAAGTACCTCCTAGTACTCATCAAGGGTAACACCATCTTTGAAATCTTCTAACAACCTTTGATATTTGTCAATAATTGTGGGGCCTCAAGTTTGTATAATAATTATTGAATAAGATCCATGTCTTATTATTTCATAGACCTTCAAATCACTTTGATTAGAATGCATCTATCATTTTATCTTTACCTTGCAGGCTGGCAAGATCAATGCTCTAAAACTAATTGTAATGTCCCCTTTTGGGATATTCTTTAAAAAATAATATTCACTCAAAATATGATAATATTTTCTATCCCATATTATGAGTTTATGATATATATTCTAGTCAACAAATCATAGCACAATACCCAAATTTGATCAACTTATGAATTATTTGAAAGTACTTTGCAAAACTATTGAATTAAAGGACCTTATCCCTAACTCAACAATGATAATACCAAGGACCCCATCCCTAGCTTGTCAAAGGCATGAAAAGACCCCATCCTTCCAACCCTTAGCCCACCCCATGAGCTCAAACCCCGTTTGATTTGCATTTATACTACCTAGAATTCATAATTGATAACTTGATGTATTTGCAAGACTATTGTTGATTTATATTTCTTGATGGATTGAAAATTCAATCCTTAAATAATACTCGAATTATTTATGAATGATTCTTGAGGAAATTTGTATAATTATATATGATTGAATGACTAGTTGTTTGTAATATGAAGTTTTGAACTCATATGTTGAATTGCTTGTGAGTTGATTTGTAAATTTTTATTTCTCAATTGATATTTGAATGTGTGTTCCTTGGATTGACAAGCTAATGTTTAAATGATGCTTGAATGATTTGATGCTTGAATGCTTTGATGCTTGAATGATTTGATGATTGAATGATTTGATGCTTAAATGATTTGATGGATAGATGAGTGATAATTGTTGATTGAGTTTCAATAAAATGATTTACCATTTATATCCATTTCTCGAAAGAGTCACCACCCTTCACAATAATTGAGTCACCACCCTTCATAAGAAATGAGTCACCACCTTTCATTGTCGTCTTTTGAGAATAATAATTTATTTTCAAATTCATTCATTCATTCATTCCCAATTGATGATTTCTCCACAAGGAAATGATCTCCCCTTTCTATCTTATTATTGAGGGAGTCACAACCTTTCATATTTGAAGAATTCACAACCTTTCACATTAGAAGGACTCGCATAATCTTTATTCTTTATTGATTGATTGAATGATGTTATGGATGTCCTTCCCAAATGAAATGTTCTCCCTCATATATCCTCAAGTTTGAGGGAGTCACACCTCTTCATTATTTCTTCCTTTTTAGAAGAGTCACAATTATTCCTCTTAATCATTGACCTGCAACCATTTTAATTTAATTTTAATTAAATATATTTAATTCAAGGAAATTGTTGCCTTTTTTAATTCTTATAATCTTAATTGATCCCTTTATTAGAATCGTTGTCAATGTTTACTTTATTCGCCTAGACTTTAAGTGCTATGATCCAATTAAATCTTGTGATTTATTTCTTTTTTTTTATAGGGGCATATGACATAGATAATTCTTTGAGATAAAAACCTAGATAGAATTATCTTCTGAGATGATGGGATAGATCAATAATCCAAGCATCTCCATTTATCTTTTGAAAAAAATCCATTAGCAAAAAAACTCTAGATAATCTTTCACTTTGACTTTCCCATTCTTGTTCCAAGTAATGTTTAGTTTCTAATAAATCATGTCTTTGTCCTAGTGGGGAGTGCCCATTCTAAGAATCATCCCAAAAGAGGGGATTTTTGTCATTATGAACAATCAATTATAGGTCCCAAAAGAGAATGTCTCTTTCATCACTTATGTTATCTTTAAATTAGCATTTAATTAGACACCTTTTGTTATTTTTTCTGTGGTCCCAAAACTTAGATTCATAGATAATATAAACATTTTAATTAACATCCAATTTGACCCTGAGGCAACATGTTATGCTCTTATAGTTTTGGGATTTTATAGAACAACCAAACCACCCAACACACCACTCTCCTCAACTAATAAGTAGCATCAATTAGGCCTTTTGAAAGATTAAGTTTCATTTTTAAGAAAATTTCATTTCCTAAAGAAGAAGAATGCTAACACTTACATTATCTAACTATTATTTAATTAGATGCCTTTTGTTAGAGGCATCAATGCCCCTAACATTCCAAGAGAGGACTTTCATTATCCCCAAGAAGAGGGACATTCTCTCCTCTTCCTTATTGATTTATCCAAGGTGAATTAAATTCCTATAGCAATTTCTTTATGGGGTTTTTCTTTCCTTTTTTCTTTCCCTTTTAGCTTGAACATGGGTACATAATTCCATTTTTCCATCAATTATGATTGGAGATAGAAGTTTTTTAGAGAGATTAAAATCCGTGTTCTCTTATATTACCTCATCAACTATTTCTTCTATTACTTCACGCCCGACTCTTGAAATTATATCACTTACAAGTGACTTTGGGTTGTACTTGGACTCGATCTCTTTGCTACCTTTTTCTTTCCCAATATCATTAACTACAAGAAGGGAATCTAATTTTTTACTACTAAAATTGATAGGCTTTAAGGCCATATTTTGTAAAATCGTATCCTCCTTGGGAGGGCATTGATGACTCTCCCTAACCCAAAGATACAAGTCTTTTATTTACTTCATTCAAATGAGTTACGGAACAAGGGTTATGATGTCTTTCTTCTTGAGGAGCATCCTATTTCAAATCCTCACAAGCCAATTTACCCTTTGGAGAAAGAGACTCATCTTTTTGAGAAATTTCATTGCATACACACTGACTACTCATATGTCCATATTTGTGCATGGTTCACAAAAGGGGTCAAGACCCTCATAAAAACAAGTTAGTTCCACTTTCCCTTGGTAGATAAGAGATTAGTTTTCGAAGGTCATGACTTTGAAAGATCCATCAGGACACAAAATATCACATGCTCATATAAGTTATGGAAAACTCCTAGATCATGAGATTGAAATATACTAATGTTATTCCCCATAAGCTCTAAGATTTGCAGATCTCTATATTCTAAGGGGAAAATTCCAAGCAACCCTAAACAAGGGAAAAATGATCCAAGCAAAGAAAGTGTCAAAATTTGATTTTTAGGGTTGGTAATAGAAACCTAGACCATTCATAAACCAAGATTTGTTTTTAAGGGTTCTATTCATTTCTTGTTGACAAATTTTACCACAAAATACCCTTTTTTCCAAAAGGGCCTCTCTTATATCTACCCCATTTTCCATTACCCATTGGACTAAGTTTGATTTAGAAGGAGAGGAGTTCCAAAACTTACTGATTAGAACCGTTTATGAGAGATCTACAATATGGAGGCTATTTATTGCATCTAGAATTTTTATTTCTAGAACAAGATGTAGAGAGTTTTGGGTGCCTCAAAAATCCTAGTTTTTCTCTTTTTGAGAGGGGGGTGCATGATTCTTCCTATGATGAAGTGGAATCTAGGTTTTTTGAGAAAACTCAAATGATTTAGACGATTCCAATCTTATTTCCTAACTCACTAAAGATTTTTCCTTCTAGTATAATTATTTTGAAACATCTCAATGGCTAGAGATTCATTTTTTTGGAATATGTGGCAAAGTGACTTTTGGGAGACTAGAGATATTCATTCCATCTGCATCTGTTAGATTCATTCACATGTGAAGCTATCAACTTTGGTGTATCATTTGGGTTGCTTTTGTCGAAGGACACAATGGGGAGGCCCCACCATTTTGAACAACTTCAACATATGACCATTGCTTATCCATTCTCTAATAATTTGGCTTACACATACTTGTTTGTGTACAATATTATTACTAAAACATGTATCTTCTATTTGTCTATCTTATCATGTTCATTCTATGTCTCCAAATCCCCTTTCTTTCATGGAATCAATGTAATTTTTTAATGTTCTCAATCCAAATCATTTATCTTGAGATTGGGCTTGTTGTGCACCTTATTTTTTGTGTGCAAGAATCAATTATGTCAAATTCCTACTTGTTCTTGATCCAATTCAATGTGTCTATAGATGCAAAATGTGGATGTATCTTCTCAACTTTTTGAGATTAGCTTGTTGAGGTTGGTGGTTTGTTTATGGCCTCTTGAATGGTTTTGTGATTGTGTATGTGCATGTGTGGTTAAGTTGAAAACACAAAAAGGGAAATTAACTAAAAATTTCCATTAAGTTGATTGCGCATGTGATCACTTCATTTTTAGATATGTTTTGTTACCTCTCATTTAGGGGGGGTTCATATTGTTTTATGTACTCTTTCCTCCATAGAGGACATATTGTCGTCATTCTCCTCTCATCTTCAAGTGGGTAGCTTATGTGTATGCTAAATTAAAGTGGAAACCTCAAGAGCAATGATGTGGTGGAGAGTGGATGCTACTAAGAGATTTTGTCGACTCTAGATGTTGCTTGTGTGCATTGTGATGCAAAATTGTTGAGTTGTAGATGAGAAAGATTGTGTTACACCTAATATGAAGTGATTGTGAGTGCCTAAGTTGCACCTAATAATTTGTTCCATTTAATTATTCCAAGATGATCAAATGCCATGTTAATTGCTTCTAATTGGCTTTCTAATCATAGATTTTGTTGATTGACTACTAATTGATTATGTTGATCGGTTAGTACTTGTTAGATTGAGATACTTATTGCTTTTAAATTCTAGAGATTGTTGGTTGTTTTTCATAGATTGAAGATGACTTGTTTTTTACCTTGAGTTAGGATTCTCATATTCTTATTGGTAGTACTTTATGTATACCTAATCCTCCACTTAATTAAAAGTAGTGACATGACACTAATCTTCCACTTGATACATGTGATTGCATGTTTCTAATGTTAATCTTGTTGGTCATTGGATGTGTACTTGTTTCTCTTGGTTGTGCTCCTATTTGGATTAGTTACACCTAAGCTTACACATATTGAATGTTTGTGCCTACTTTTAGCAATAATGATGTTATGGTTCAATGTCAACATGAAGACTAACAACATGTTGTGTCTTAGGCTGATAAATGGTGAACGTTGGCGTGACGTTGGGCGGGAGTTCGTGCGACATCCAATGGGAAGAAGAGATTTCAAATGTTGATGCTACGCAGGGTTTGGGCGTGGCTTTGCCTCTGATGCCGCTATCTCCTGGGGGTGGTCGAGTGGCCTGTGGGGGCCCTTCTCCTCTGGTGGTTGGGGCTCCCTCTACTCCTGAACTTTTTGTGTTGCCGCCTTCTAGCCTGGTTTCTGGTGGTCTCCCTTGAAATGAAAAGCAACAGTGCGGAAACGCTTTCCTAACGCTAAAACCATAGAAGAGAAGTGCAAAGACCAATTTTTAAAAACTTTATACACTTAAGATGCACACATACAGGATAACAAGAGTAACAAAAATAAAACATACAAACAAAGAAGACAACAAATTTACGTGGGAAAACCCTTTTGGGAAAAAAACCCACCACACCAAGAGCAATCACTTTGTATTACAGTAAAACGTTTACATACAAAGTTAGCAAACCTCTCTCGGACTTCCTTCTCTGTATTACAATGCTATTACAACATACTATGAAAGAAAACCCACTATATCCCACGTTTTTAGTCTATTCAAACTTATGTTGATCGATCACCCAATCAGGTGTCTTAATTATACACCTTCCTTGTGACAGACGAATCTGATCTCCTCCTGTCCAAGCCGCCTTGCAATCATGCATCGGGTTGCTCGGGCATTTAATTCTATTTGCCATAATCGGATCCTGTCACCCGCCGAAACACGTTTTGCAGTTAATGCTTTCACCGCTTCAAACTTCGGCCAATAAGTCATTGATAACTCACCACATGGCGCCTTGCCATTCGTTCACCGCTTCCTGTTGAGTCAGATCGGTCAAACAAGCACCGAACACCTCTTGTCGCGCCACCGCAAGCCTATCGAACAGCCCTCGCGGTATTGCGGTGTACCGCACTACCACTCAGCTCAAACACAGCCTCCATGGTCTAGCGGTACACATACTGAACCACCACGACCGAGCAAAGAGACCGTTGCGGTATGGCGGTAGGTGCTTGACCACTCGTTCGCCACCTTTACCACACCACCGTCGAGCTTAACTCAAACCTCTACAATATGGTGATAAATGCCATACGGATTATCGAGCCCACCGCCCTGCCGCGCCCCGACCGCAAGACCTCCGCGGTAAGGAGGTAGGCTTCTCCATCGACCGCCATGGATTACCACGCCATGGTCGAAGGGCCATCGCGGTGTGGTGGTAACCGTTATCGCTAACTACCACGGTTTACCGCGCCACCACACCAACCTCAAGCAACTCCTGCAGTACCGAGGTAAACATTTAAACTGATCGCCCAGTCCATCGCACTACCGTCAGCAAAGAAGAATGACTCCGCGGGTATGGCGATAACACCGCCCAACTGCGGACTGAACAACAGAGGCCCGCGATAAGGTGGTAAATCGCGCAACAGTGCCTCTAAGAAGAGCTCACAGCGATAGAGCGGTAAAGACCAGAATAGAAGGTATTTCGCCAGGTCCTTTTCAAAGGTTCAAGCCAGAAGTTGAGGCACCTGTTTCCAACAAGCTCCCACTTGACGAATACTTCCTGGCTTCCTCTAGACTTTGAATTTATTGACGGTCATAGGCCCCAAGGCCCATCGAATCTGTGCACCATCTGAACCTGTCTGTGCCCATTGGTTTTGTCAATGCATCTGCAACATTCTTCAGAGTATCCACCTTCTCTAAAGAAACCTTTCCATCCTCCACCATATCTCTAACGAAGTGATACTGCACATCAATGTGCTTCGTCCTGGCATGGAAAGTAGGATTCTTTTCCAAACAAATGGCACTCTGACTGTCACAGCAAATTGTAATCTGCCCTACATTAAAATCAATATCAGAACACAAACGACTCAGCCAAACAACTTATTTGCAGGCATGTGTTGTTGCCATGTATTCAACCTCTGTAGTGGACAAAGCGACTACAGCCTGTTGCTTGCTCATCCAACTGACTACACCACCATTTAACATGAAAGTGTATCCACTAGTGGATATTATGTTGTCAATGTCCCCTGCCCAATCAGAGTCTACATATCCATGAATGTTGAGAGTCTTCTGTGATGCAACCAAGTTACCATGGTAACACATAGCAAATTTTGAAGTTCCTTTCAAATATCTAAACACTCTCTGCACAGCATCCCAGTGTGTCCTCCCCGGATTTTCCATAAAACGGCTCAATATTCCCACTGCTTGGGCAATGTCTGGCCTTGTACAAACCATTACGTACATTAAACTTCCAACAACACTTGAATAAGGCACCCTAGTCATATCCTCCATCTCAGAAGCAGATTTTGGACAATCTTCGACAGATAGCTTCGTTCCCTACAAAACTGGAACAACTAGCTGCCTACAATCATTCATACCAAATCTCTTCAGAACAGTGTTAACATACTTACTCTAGCTGACCCAAAGCTTTCTACTTGTTTTGTCCCTAGTTATTTCCATCCCCAGAATATACCTTGTTGCACCCAGATCTTTCATTTCAAACTTTGCAGACAACTAAGATTTAAGATCAGAAATCATAGACTTACTTTTCCTATGAATAACATATCCACGTACAGGGTAATAATAAGCACACGATCATTTTCAGATTTGTAATACACACAATGATCAGATTTTGATCTCACAAATCTCATAGACAACACAAAGGTGTCAAACTTTTGGTAACACATTCTAGGAGACTGCTTCAAACCATACAGAGATTTCTTTAACTTACAGACCAGATTTGTTTTACCTTTTTCAACAAAGTGCTCGGGCTGGGACATATAAATTTCTTCTTCCAGCTCTCCATGGAGAAACATTGTCTTCACATCCATCTGCTCGATCTCTAATTCATACGTTGCTGCCAGTGACAAAAGAAATCTGATAGATGTCAGTTTTGCTAGAGGGGAAAATATTTCTCCATAATCGATTCCCTCAACCTGGGAATACCCCTTTGCAACCAACCTCGCTTTATACTTTTCAACACTGCCATCTAGTTCAGTCTTCTTCTTAAATACCCATTTACAGCCAACAGGCTTTCGCCCTTCAGGAAAAGGTACCAAATCTCAGGTTTCATTTTTCTTCAATGATTCCATTTCTTCATTCATGGCTTCCAACCAAGAATTTGAATCAAACATATTAATTTCCTCTTTCACATTCCTAAGCTCATCAGTGCTAGTAATCAAAGCATAGGCACAGTTCAAATCCAACATAGAGAAACCATACCTATCAGGTTGTCATTTTTCACGTGTAGACCTTCTTACTAGCTGAGGTTGTGGTTCTTCATCTTCAGAACTCTCAGAGCTACTTGAACTCTCCCCGGTTTCAGGTACACCATGTAGTTCCTCTTTTCCTAGAGTCTAAGGAATTTCAACTACATCATCCTTCTTTTCCCTTTGTTCTGTCTTTAACTGTGGATCAACTGTTGAAGGCTTCAACGCACGAAATATTACACTTTTGCTATACAAAACCTTCTCAGTATCAGGATTTCAAAGCTTGTATCCCTTCACACCAACACCATAGCCAATGAAGATACATTTAACAACCTTATTCTCCAACTTAGATCTTTTCTCATTTGGCACATATGCATATGCCTCACAGCCAAAGACATGAATATGTCTCAGAGAGGGCTTCTTACCAAACCAAGCTTCCAAAGGTGTTTTGTCTACAAGAGCAGAACAAGGTGAACAATTTACCAGGTAATATGTTGTAGCCATAGCCTCAACCCATAACTTTTGCTCCAGACCAGCACTGCTCAACATACTTCTCGCTCTCTCCATTAATGTTTTGTTTAACCTTTCAGCAACACCATTTTGCTGTGGAGTGTAAGGTGTAGTTTTATGCCTTTTAATCCCATGGTCTTTATAGTATCTTTCAAAATTTGCAGAACAAAACTCACCGCCATTATCCGTCCTTAGACATTTAATTTTCCTTCCAGTCTGATTCTCTACCAAAGTTTTAAATTCTTTAAACCGATTGAACACTTCTGATTTACTCTTAAGAAAGTATATAAATGCCCTTCTCGAATAGTCATCAATAAAAGAAACATAATAACTAGACTTCGATAACAAAGGAACATTAACTGGACCAAACACATCAGAATGAACATAATCCAGTACACGAGAAGATTTATGAGGATTCGAATAAAATGAAACACGGTGTTGCTTTCCATAAATACAGTGTTCGCAAAAATCAAACTCAAGGTTACAATCAACAAACCCTTCAACAAGATTTTTATTTTTCAAGGTTTTTAAACCTTTCTCACCTATGTGACCGATTCTATGATGCCATAGCATGATCTTCTGTGGTGGGAGTTTCACCTCCAAGGAATTTGCACCCAGAGGAGCTTCATCATCCTTTTCTACAGGAGCATCTTTGCTTGACTTTACAAAGACGTTACATTGAACAGGACGTGCATCCAGCTTGTACAGAGTGTCAGTACGTAAACCCTTAGCCAACACCATTGCGCCTCTAGCCATCTCACATCCTTTACTTGAGAAAGAAACTTCCACACTAGCATCATTCAGCTTATTGACAGAAAGTAAGTTACGAGCCAAACCTGGTATATATAGTACATCACCAATCCCTTTGATTCTTCCGCCAGGGAACTGTATTTTGACTCTTTCACAGCCAACAATCTTCAATGTTGAATCACTTGCCAAGTACACCTTTCCACCATCATACTTTTCATTTTTAGTGAACCACTCTCTATGAGACGTCATGTGGAAAGATGCACCTAAGTCAACCAGCTAGACATCATCTGATGTCTGAGTTGCCAAGGCTGCAATGAAGGCATCTGCATCACTCTAAGAAGAGTCATTGTCTGAAGAGTTATTCTTCTTCTCCTCCTTACAATCCTTTCGGATATGGCCAAGCTTCCCACAATTCCAGCATTTCACCTTGGACTTTTTACCAGGAGACTTTAATCTCCCTTCAGATTTAGATTTAGACTTTTTGTCTTTCTTCTTGCCTTTCTCCTTCGATCTACCTCGAACAGCAAGGGCCTCTTTGGCCATCTCTGAAGACTTCCTTCACGTCTGTTCAGACAACAGTGAGGCAACAACATCTTCCATCTTGAAAGTAGTGGTTGTACTTCCAATAGCCATTACAAGATGATCCCAAGTGTCAGGTAACGAACATAACAGGAGCATGCAACGATCCTCCTCCTCTATCTTCACACCCACATACGCCAATTGAGCAACACATATATAAAATGAGTTCAGATGGTCTGCAACAAATGCACCTTCTTCCATCTTCAAGGAGTATAACTTCTTCCTCAGGAAAAACTTATTTACCAGAGACTTTCCCTGATAAATATCACCAAGCTTCTTCCATAACGAAGTTGCAGTCTTCTCCTCATGGACATTCAGGAGTATAGAATCGGCCAAACTAAGTCTTATCAAGCCTCTAGTTTTTCTATCTGCAAGGTCCCAATCTTCTTGTTTCATACCTTGTGGCATAGTTCCAGACACAGCAACCCAGAGGTCTCTATCCACAAGTAAGTCTTCCATTTTGAGTTTCCACAACTCAAAGTTGCCGCCATTGAATTTTTCAATTTCTACTTTACCTGATGTACTCGCCATCTCAAATAGAACTAGGTTCTAACTTTACAAAACTCCCACTAGAACAGTATTAGCACAAAAAACCAGCCCTACTAACAAGGATAACACAACTGGTCAGGCTCTAATACCACTTGAAAGGAAAAACAACAGTGCAGAAACATTTTTCTCATGCTAAAACCTCAAAGGAGAAGTGCAAAGACGAGTTTTTAAAAACTTTATACACTTAAGATGCACACATACATGATAACAAGAGTAAAAAAAATAAAACATACCAACAAATAAGACAACAAATTTACATGGGAAAACCCTTTTGAGAAAAAAACCCACCACACCAAGAGCAATCACTTTGTATTACAGTAAAACGTTTACATACAAAGTTAGCAAACCTCTCTCAGACTTCCTTCTCTGTATTACAATGCTATTACAGCATACTATGAAAAAAACATACTATATCGCACGTTTTCAGTCTATTCAAACTTCTACCCATTGACCGACCAATCAAGTGTCTTAATTAGACACCTTTCTTCTAACAGACGAATCCGATCTCCTCTTGTCCAAGTCGCCCTGCAATCACGCATCGAGCTGCCCAAGCATTTAATTCTATTTGCCACAATCGGATCTTGTCACTCGCCAAAACACGTTTTGCAGTTAATGCTTTCACCGCTTCAAACTTCGGCCAATCAGTCATTGATAACTCGCCACGTGTCGCCTTGCCATTCGTTCACCACTTCCTGTCGAGTCAGATCGGTCAAACAAGCAGCAAACACCTCTTGTCGTGCCACCGCAAGCCTATCGAACAACCCTCGCAATAATGCAGTCTACCGCGCTACCGCTCAGCTCAAACACAGCCTCTGTGGTCTGGCGGTACACATACCGCACCACCGCGACCGAGCAAAGAGACTGATGCGGTATGGCGGTAGGTGCTTGACTACTCATCCACCACCTTTACCACGCCACCGCCAAGCTTAACTCAAACCTCCGTAGTATGGCAATAACTGCCATACCGACTGTCGAGCCCACCGCATTGCCGCACCTCGACCACAAGACCTTCACGGTAAGGAGGTAGGCTTCTCCACCGACCGTCGTGGCTTACCGCACCATGGTCGAAGGGCCATCGTAGTGTGGCAGTAATCATTATCGCTAACTGCCACGGTTTACTGTGCCAACCCCGAGCAACTCCTGCGGTACCGAGGTAAACATTTAAACTGACCACCCAATCCACTGCACTACTGTCAACGAAGAAGAATGACTCCACGGTATGGCGGTAACACCGCCCAACCGCGGACTGAACATCAGAGGTCTGTGATAAGGCAGTAAACTGTGCAACCGCACCTCTAAGAATAGCTCCCAACAGTAGAGCGGTAAAGACCAGAACAGAAGGTATTTCGCAAGTCCTTTACAAAGGTTCAAGCTAGAAGTTGAGGCACATGTTTCCAACATCCCTTATGCTGGCTTTAGGGCCGCTTCGGGATGCCATCGGAGTCCGGCTAAGGTTAGATCGTTGTCTTGTGCCTAAGCTTCCCTTGTTGTGGTTTGTGGACCTGAGGTTGCTAAAAAGGAGGATTTCTATTTGAAACATGGTGTGGTCTGCAGATTTAATGGCTTGTGGCCCTCCCTTCCCGATCTCCATGATTGGGTTTTTGTCTCCTGGAAGCCTATTGTCTCTAGGCAGATTGAGCTTTATCCCAGCACAAGGGGGTTCTTCTTAGCAACCTTCGCCTCCACCATGAAGCAGAATTGTGTGTTGGAAAAGGGGTGGATGTGGGGTACTCATTCGCTATCCATCAAGCCTTGGTCTCGCTCTTTCAATCCTCTTACAAAGCCACTAAATACCAGACCAGTTTAGGTCCGACTGTCGAATCTCCCTCTCCAGTTTTGAGAGGATTCATGTTATGAAGCTATTAGCAACTCCATTGGACGCTTTATGATGGTGGACTCTATGACTCGGGATCTTGGGCATACTATGGTGGCTCGTGTTTTAGTAGATTTGGACATCTCCAAACCTCCCATGGTGATGCGGTCTTATTGGTGGAGGACAAGCCTCGGATGCAGCTATTGGACTATGAGGGCCTCCTTTTTCGATGCAAGAGATGTTTCTTCACTAGTCATTTGGCCTCTAATTGTCCTCATACTCGTCGCAAGGGCGTTGCTACCTGATGGAAGGATGCTCTCATGGACCATCTCACGGTTGGCTCTCCCTCTTCAGATGGTTTCATTGAGGAGGAAGACCCTTCCTTGGTTGTTTCCTTGGAGTCTAAGTCTTGTCAGGCTCCTCCTCCGGCTATCCCTTCTATGGAACCATTGTTGCCTCAAATTGTTGTCGTTGTTCAGGCGGAGCCTACCCGTCCCTTGTTGAACGCCCCTGCTGGTCCTTTGTTTGCTCCCGACTCCTCTTCAACGTTGTTGGCTCCCTCGTTGGGTGGTGGCTCTTTGCCCGTGGTGGTTGTTGAGGATCCAGTCCTCTCGCCTCAATCAGTGGACTTCGATTTCGAGTCTTCCTGGTCTGTTGTGCAAAGGAAGAAGGGACTCCCTAAATCTATCACTACTTTGCAGCCTAGGGTTAAGGGAGTTAGATTAGTTCCTCAGGTTTTGGGGTTGTTTAGTCCTAGTTTGTTGTTCGACAGTTGTTTATCAGTTGTTTTTGTGTGTGGCTTGTATGGCCTATTCTGTCGAGCCCTAGTGGCTCCTGTTTGCTTCTTCTCCTAGTTCATGTCCTAGTTTGAACTAGCTTATTCTTGGTCCTGAGGGCTTTCGTGTGAAGGGTACAACACCCTGTAAATGTTGCTTACTTAATCAAAAACATGAAGACTAACCAATTCTTAGATGATTCAAAGTTGTCCAAGGATTATTAACCAGAGAACACTCATATTGGCCACTTGTGGATTGGCCCTTTTTTTATCAATTTCGATAATGAGCTCGAGTTGTAATTGTCCCAAAGATAATAGGAATTGAGGACTATCTAGTTGTGAGTGACCAAATTGATTGGTCACATAAATTGTAACTTCCATGGAATGATAACATTTGAGAAATAGATGAGATTGTACCATAATGATTGGATTCTTCGTGATAAGACCAACCAATTGAGATATTATCGATTAGACACCATTTGGATCTCCTAATTCTAAATGTTGTTAGATTCCAATTATTCTAATCAATAATCCCTTATTTTTAAGTGGAAATGGTCTATGACAATATGACAATATGACAACATATCATGATTTTGGAGTGAGCACCATAAATGAGAGTGACTCATAGTAACTACACCAATAATTGGGAATGCAGATTCACTATTTTGAAATATCACTCTCCATAGCAATAGAAAGCTCGTTGCATTTAAAAAATGGCGGGATCTAAGAATGTCACCTATATTTGTGTTTGCATCGAAACGAGAAATGCAAACATTTAATTGATTGATTGATTAATGGCTATGCTAAGAGCTGAGTCATCATATTTTATGGATGGACACTTCTTTTGGTCAATGTTGCATTTTTATGATAGGAATCTAATCGTTCCACATATATTCTTACTTTTGAGGTTAACTCATTGATATATATCTAAGTTATCCAAATTAATTGCTCTCTGGCACATGATGTTGATGACCGAGATCCACTAGAAAGATTCATCCTAAGCATCTTGATTTGAAACTGAGGATTATAGAGGAGATTGTTCGTATATCTCATGTTTATCTTAAGCCTACTTTGAATTTGAATAACAAAGGGGTTTTGTTGATATGCTGAAACTTTGGTTTATTTTTTATTTCCCAGCCTATGCTATCCATGTGCGCTGTCTCTTATATATAAAATAAAATATACAAAAATGTTACAAGTATTGTAAACAAATGTAATTCTACTGCTATATAGATACAAAGCTTGTTACAAACAAGCTGCACCCAATCCATATCAATTGGGTATTACCCCATCTCCATGTTAAGGTCTAATAACTCTTCTTTTCTTTAACACAAAGCTCCAGGACGTGGTGGACACAACAAAAGAGATTTTTTTTTTCTTCTATGCATACTGAGTAATTTTTTGCACTAAAATACTGACGTCATTGATTTCTAGGAATACCTTTGGAAGTAGAGTTTTAAGATTCGTCTATAACCAGGATACATAACGTACCTACTTTGAACCCTTATTTACAAAAAAAATAGGTTGTTAGGAATAGCTCTGCATCTTCAAATGAAAGTTTCCTCAATACTAGTTGTTTGTCAATCTATAAAACATATAGATTGGCATCGCTCTTGCAATCTATTAAGACCATGGCTAGTTTTGCAGCTTAGAAGTACGTGCACAAATATCTCATTGCAGCTCATCCCCAAACTTCAG
Organism: Sequoiadendron giganteum; assembly: GCA_007115665.2. Taxonomy (NCBI): domain Eukaryota; kingdom Viridiplantae; phylum Streptophyta; class Pinopsida; order Cupressales; family Cupressaceae; genus Sequoiadendron; species Sequoiadendron giganteum. The sequence continues at coordinate 261,157,702 of CM021107.1, forward strand.
TGTGCATCTTTAAACAAAAACAGTGTAGCAATAATGTTTAATCAGCATTTGAAACAATTTATCACCACATAAACCAAAATACATGGCTTTTTGCCTTTGGTATCACCACAAACAGATGCCAAACAAGAAACATAAAAGTAAAATAGGGATATTTTCATCCATATAAACAGGAATACATGCCACCTTTTTGGACAAAATGCCATCAATATCCACCTATCAACATTAGATAACAAGAGATCCAAGTCCCGTGGGAGAAGATTAAAACACACAACAGAATCTCACAGAACATGATTTTTGAAAACATTACAAAATTCAATCAACCCAAGTGACATATATACCTCTGTTCAATAGCCTCACGCAACCTTATTAAGTCTAGTAAGTCCATCTATTTTCTTATATTTTTTGAAAGATTCAGATATAATGGCTCTCATTGATCTGTATTTATCCTACAACTCGGATCCCAGACACATCATTTCTTATGTGCCACTGAAGCCTATCTAGTTTCCTTCTTCTTCAGAGGCTTTTAGGTAAGATGCCTCTGATTCATCTGCATTATGTGCACCTCCTGAAGTTCCATGTCCATCGCCAGAGCCTTGATGAGCATTTGATGAAGCTACTCCATCTTGCTTATTTCCAACTCGGGCATCTGTTCCCAAGCCCCTGTTTGTTTGCATGGCTTCTGCAGCGTTGCCAGCACTACCACGCCCAAAGTCAGGCATGCCCCTAGAGGAAAGAGGCCCATTTCCTCCCATGCCTGCCTCACCATGTAGCATTTGCAAGCCATTGTTTCCTCCAGAGCTCATTCCTAGCTGACTGTGAATAGATTGTTGATGCTGATGGTGCAACTGCTGCTGCTGCTGTTGCTGTTGCTGTTGCTGTTGCTGCAACTGTTGCTGATGCTGATGCTCCTGCTGCAGCTGTTGTGCATACTGCATAGGAACTCTGCCAGCCATGACAGACTGTGCCACTTGTTGCTGTTGTTGTTGATGTTGCATGTAATGTGCACCAGGTTGCATTGCAGCATTTGGGGGAATCTGTAGAAAGTAATCAATAAGTACAAGCCTGTAATATTGTATAAGTAAAATTAATAAACAAAATAGCTATAAGCATCAAACCATAATGATAAGAAGAGCATAAAACAACCTGAGCATGAGCTGCTGGTGATTGAGGTTGTGAATCAGCTATAGCAGCCAGATACATCAGATTCTGCTGCAGTTTTGCTTGGTAGCTGTGCACGTAAGAAGCCAAAAGGAGTTACCCAGAAAGCACGGATGCAGCCACAAAGCATTGCCAGACATGAAGGAATGTGAAATGTTCATTGCAAATTTAAATCCCACACCAGAAATGCCAATTCAGAGAGTTGCAATAGAGGGAAACCATAGAAGGGAAACAAGAAACAGAAGCAAAGAAATAGACTTCTAAATCTAGTTGATGCATGGCCTTCACTTAATAATATTTAATCAAATGTGACCAAACGCATTTGTTCAAATGATGGTTCGTATTCCAATAATTTTCCCCTTTTTTGGGCTTATTATTCCTGTGAAAGCTTTAATTACACTGAAAATTTCTATACACATTTACAATTAGAAGAAGTAAATGGCATTTGTCAAATTACCCAAAACCAGCCCAACCAGCCACATTCCAAGAGGAGAGGCAGTATATAAGCAAAATTACAGAAGACCCCAGTTTCGTTTAGAGTGTCGAGTCCAAAAATAAAGAAAACTCCATCTCAGCAGCAAATAGACAAATTTAAACAGAACACGTGAAAGAAGGAAGGAAGATAAGCACATACAGCCAGCAATCACAGCTCCAAAGTTATCCTGGTGTTCATTTCCATCCCCACCCATCATTATGCCCTTCCTATCACAAATGGAAGGTATTTCTTTGTGTACATAGAGCTCTACCATATCAAGATCGCTCAGTGCATTTTTCATGTAGTGGCTCCCAACACTAATGCAACATCCTCAAATATCACCATCGATCCATCAAACAATGATTCCTTCCTATTTACAATTCGTCAAAAGTCAATGGCAGTACTCTTCCTAGTTGGGTTGCTGTTCTTTTGAAAGCACCTTTCAATTATTTAAAAACAATGGCATACATTTACAATTAGTACAAGTGAAAGGTACACCTAAATATACCAAGTCATCAACCAGCCCTGCTCCTTCAGGTGGACAGGGCAGTGTTTACACAAAGTTTTACATAACATAATACCAAAGTTCCCTCTAGAAGATTGGACACCTAATCAACAAAAACTCCATCCAGGAACAACCAAATAAATTAAAATAGAATGTTGAAGTCCGGTAGATAGGCAAATACAACACTCACAGGGAGATGCAAGGCCATCCTAGCTATTACTCCATCTCATGCCATCAATTCTGACTAATATGCTATCCATTGTTAAATCGCTGCAGGTGTTCGCAAGGCTAAGGATGGCATCCAAAGAGAGCTTTTATTGCAAGGCTAGCAGACTTAAAGAAGCTATTCTAGTAAAAATAAGTTCAAAATTCCAAGCTAGTTGGAAGAGCAAGATTAAGGAGAACAATGACAGTCAAGACTACCTTGGCAGCTAATCTTGTTTGGAGAACTTTCAAGGAAAGGGATGGCCCATGGACTCTTGCTAAGGTCCAAGCAATCAAAATCAATGGAATCCAAGAGAATCCCTACAACCTCCAATGCCCCAAAGTGTTTGTACATAGGGAGGTTATTCTGTGCATAGAATCACATAACCGTCATCAATTATTTGAGATACCATAGATGGAATCAGAACTGAATTTTTGGATTGTGTCCAACAATGCATGGATCCTGCCTCAGCAATTTTCTAAACTGGAAGGAAGGAGATCTTGGAAACAAGTTAAAGGATACCAGGGATGAATTTCAAAAGGGTCCATTTTTGGGGATGAAATTGGAAGACTATTTAAGGCTGGAAGATTCAGTGTTAAAGATGGGTTGGAATTTTTCAAGGTCTGTTAAATTCATTCAGCATCTCCCTAAGGAAAAGACAAGACACTATTAAGTTGGAAGACCCCTAAATTGGGCAATTATGTTAAAGAAGGTAACAGGATTATGATAGGCAATCAGGACTTCTTTGAGAAGCTGGTTTGAAGGAGAGTTTACATCAAGGTTGGCCAAATGCAATAATCTTCCTGGCACATGCTTTGAAAGGTAAACATCTTATTCAGATCTACCTCAATAAAAAATTTAACAATGTCCTTCTAGGCAACCCCCATGCAAGAATACCAAAGAGAACATAACAATCTTCAACTTCCATGTCCTTATAACGAGGAAAATGTGGACAAAATTTATACCATCCTTCTACCTGAACTGCATATCTAGTACAAACTTAAAAAGTCTCACTTATATGGAACCAAAAGGAACTAAGAACAAGAAAAGGAAATGGAAGATGAGCTTATCTCTGATCCCATGGATAACCTGGAAGGAAACAAACAGTGGAATTTTCAGAATGAAAGAGCAATGCATAGGCCTTACCTGGCTCAGGATTGAGGTAGCATTTCCTAAATCAACCTGAGCTTTGTCCTGATCTTGATATCAGTCAATTACCCAAAATTTCAGTGCGGCCCTTAAATGGAAGCCCCCTGAAGCAGATGCGCCCAGGTTTGATGAAGATGTCAAAGGCAGTCCAAGCCCAGCAAAAGAATTGGGGCCTAGGCAGAGATTCTAAGTTTAATCTTATCTACTTGTACTGGATGGATTGTCCCCTATAACCACTAATACCAACACAGAATTTTAAGCCAAGATTAGAGGAATAAAAATGGCTTTGAAGCAGAACTTAACCAATGCTTTCCTACCCAAGGAGCATATTAGTTATTTAATGCACCTAGTTTCTTACACCCTAGAAACCTAGAGGCTTGAGGCACTTGGACGTATTTAGGGTTTATTAAGCATCAGATTACAAATGACCTGAGAAAAACCTTGCACCCAACAAATATAAATCATCCAAAATCCATATGGAGTCATATTTGAACATTTCAAATCCCCAAACTTTCAAGAACTTTGAACATCAAGGATAATAGGCCTGGATTTTCATGATGACAGCATACTCAAAGACAAGACAATAAACATCCAATAACCCATATTTAAACTTCATGAACTTTTCCACGTTGGGGACTGTAGGTTTTGGATACCCACGGTACCATACTTTAGACCCAAGTGACATGTTTGAATGCCTATCTGCTGAAATAAGACCTAATAGCTCTGATACCGACTCTCTATGATTGACAACTCAGAAGCTAGGCCTTTGTATGATATCGTTACTCAAAAATGAAAAGCATTCTGCTCTTTAAACTATGTCAGACCAGAAATCTTGCCTAAGGATATTTATAACTTTCACCCAAGACCTAAAGCTTACAAACAAGTGAGACTTTTCAAACTATTCCAATCTTTAGAGTGATTGCTAACCACCCTAAGTTACCCAAATCCCATGATAAAATAACTTAGAAATGTTCTGTTGATATTAATATCAGGTCATCAGACAACTACAAAAGAGAGTTGAAAAATAGAGCATCCGAAATTCTTGATGAAGTTTGAAATCTCTGATCTTTATGATCCTTGTATCATCAGAAACAAAAAAATAAGCTTCACCCAACTATACAAATACAAATAACTAATAAAAACTTCAGGACATTTTATTTCTGAAGTCTCTGATCTTTAGATTGTCAAATATCCACTAATCCAAGCAGGACTTGAAATATTTTTACTCCACAGATCAAGAATTACAAGGTACTCAAAGCTTGCTCGAAACTTCATCCAAATCAAATCTAGGAATTTGTCAACTTTCTATTTTGAACCTTTGAATTGAGATGCCTTAAGAGTTATGGATCCAAATTATGGTTAGAAAGTTTCATTTAACTTTCTATTTTTGAGCCTTTAATTTGAAACCTTAAGAATTTTGGACCCAAATTACAATTAGAAAGTTTTATTGACTCTAGGTCCACCCATATGAAAAGTAATGAAGTTGTTAACATGCTTAAGTGGAGAGGATGAACAATATTTATATGATATCTAATTTGCCCCACCCCTCACCATCGGTCAAAGTTAACATAAGTAACAAGAGTAAACACATGACGTTGAGCAGGGCTCACCGCATCATCCAAAACTTAAAGTCTGCATTCTTCTTGACTGTCACATAGAATGAGATTTCTACTGCATGTCTTTGCACCAAAGTAGAAAAGGAGAAAGCATGCAATGTTGTCATACCCATATTTAGTGTATTTTCAAAAATTTCAATCCAAAGCTCAAGAAAAGATTTCAGTTGAAGACTAAACACCACAGCAAGAGATTGTGAGAAATTGCTCAACACAACACAAGGATACCAATCCATAACTACAGACAAGGAAAGATAAAGGGGTTTTATGAAAATGCAAGTGAAAGTGACTGCCATTTAGGGTTTAGGTGAAAAAAAAAACATGGAATTTGTCACCTGCCTCTGGAAATTCCCAGACCAAACTGGAATCAGCCAAGTACATTCATGGATAATTCCAAACTAACCTATCTATTATAAAAGGGCCCTGGACACTTTCATTAGCACCTTGTACCTAAATCCAATTCCAAAACAAATTTTGCTTGGGTATGCCTAGCTTTTCAGCCAATGAAAATGCCCAGACCAAGCTGGAATCAGCCAAGTACATTCATGGATAATTCCAAACTAACCTATCTATTATAAAAGGGCCCTGGACACTTTCATTAGCACCTTGTACCTAAATCCAATTCCAAAACAAATTTTGCTTGGGTATGTCTAGCTTTTCAGCCAATGAAAATGCCCAGACCAAGCTGGAATCAGCCAAGTACATTCATGGATAATTCCAAACTAACCTATCTATTATAAAAGGGCCCTGGACACTTTCATTAGCACCTTGTACCTAAATCCAATTCCAAAATAAATTTTGCTTGGGTATGTCTAGCTTTTCAGCCAATGAAAATGCCCAGACCAAGCTGGAATCAGCCAAGTACATTCATGGATAATTCCAAACTAACCTATCTATTATAAAAGGGCCCTGGACACTTTCATTAGCACCTTGTACCTAAATCCAATTCCAAAACAAATTTTGCTTGGGTATGTCTAGCTTTTCAGCCAATTTGGTAACAAAGCTAAAGGCATAAAACCTTTAAATCCTATTCTCACTCTTATCCTTGACATGATTGAAAATTTGAAACAATATAAAGCCCACTCAAAGCACTTAGTAGCTATGTTACCAAGTTCTTGTACCCTAAGTCACCAGGTTCGAATTCAAATTCGAGTTTGACAACATTGAAATTCGGATGAAATTCGACAAAAAAAAATTCGAAAAGTATAAAATTCGGATTAAATTTGTCTTATGTAATTTTTATTTTATTTTTATAAATATAAGTAATATATCCATACAATTGTCTAAATAGTTTAACATTGATAGATAGATTTGAATCATTACAAAAAAATGACACGTTTATAAAATATAAACCATAAGAAATACTAAATTGTATTTTAAAAAACATAAAAATAAAATATTTTAATTTTAAAAACAAAATAAAACAGTATATTTTAAAACATAAAATAATAAATATATATTAATTTTCAAAAACAAAATAAAGTTACTCTATTTTTAAGTTTAATTTTAAAAATCAGAATATTAAAATTAAGATAATACTAAATTTACATTTATTAAATATTAATTTATTAATATAAATTTAATACAAATAAAAAATAAAATATTTAATCTTTTAGGCAAGAAAACCTAATGTAATTAAAATAAAAACAATATAATATTAAAACTCTAAAACATTCGCTATATTACCATATTCGCTACATTCAGGGAAAAGAAACGAAACGTAAAATGATTCAGAAAAAAAACAAAAATCCATGGTGCCAGAAAACAAATATTAAAGGTTTCTGAATCGCGGCAGCAAAAGGTTACTCTAAGTTACTCCCGTCGACCTTCAATCTCCTTCAGATCGCATTTGAAGAAGTTGTGTTTCAGAAAGATGTGGTCACGTTTTAGAAAGATGTGATTTTTGCAAGTCACAGCAGGTTTTTTTAAAAGAGTTCTCACGAAAAACCCTAAAAAAATGCTTCGAAAACCCTATAAAAAACGCTTTATCAAACGCTGTACGAATTTATTCGAATTTCAGGGTTTTTTTACACATTCACCGAATTTATTCGAATTTCAGGGTTTTTTTACACATTCACCGAATTTCGAATCTCAAGCATAAAATTCAGCAAATGCAGTGACTTAGATTGTACCCAAGGTCTTAGTCCCGTACCCAATCTGTCTGATTATTGGTTCCGTGATAGGAGCAGCCAAGGTGCATCCCTACTGCTCTGAGTGCTCCCACAACCAAAAGGTGGATTAAAAAAAAGTCAAAAACTAAAGGAGAAAAAATAAACAATTTTTAAACATTTAAACATCAAAAAAACACTAAACGTGCCTAAAACCTTAAAAGGCACCCATTGTGTTTGTTGTTTGACCAAAACAAACCTATTTCACACAAACTCATTCTTGTTTTGCCATTTTTGCATTTTGGAAAATAACTGATTTTTTTCAAAGGAGAACAATTGCAAAGTTCCAAGGGAATGAATCTAGCTAACACAAAGGACATCTATTGATCTAAAGAAGTAGTTTAACAAAAAAATTCAAGCTTTTTATGATTTATTTTTAAAAAAAAAAACATTAAAAAACAAGTTTCAAGATTTTTCGCAATTGTTTTTGGTGTTTGCTTTGAACTTTAATTAGTTTATACATATAATATAGGGTTGTATATTTTTTTAATTAAAATTTTGTAATTTTTTATAACACTCTATTTGGGAATGGCCACTAGTTCAAGTTCAATTGCCCTCACAACAAATAAACAATTTAAATAGGAAGGAAGGACCCCTTACCCAATTCTTAAAGAAGATAGTATTTCTCTGTATATGTTTCTCATTTCATCTTGTTATTCTGTCTTCCTGAGTTCTTTACTTCTATGTTGTAACTGATTACTAAATTTAATATAAGGGTTGCATTAGCAAAGTTCTTATTTAAATTGATAAAAGTGCTTATACTTTTCTGTTGACTCAAAGGGCATATACAATTTGCTTTCTCTTGATTTCCATTTCTTCAATAAAATGAGTCTGGGTGGTGCATACCGTACACTACTGCTTCACAGTGCTACATTCTTCACTTGGTTAATTTATGTGTACCAGCAGCAAAACATGGATAACACACAAGGTATATAATTATGGTCACACACAAGGACACAAAACCAAACATACACAGGCTTTAATCAACAGAGAGAGGCCAGATTTATCCATGCAATATTGGACTTCCTTTGTTGTACTTAGTAGATGAGCATTCATTCGTAAAGAACCTCTATCCTGAGAAGACTGTAATAGCATAGAATATATAATGCCTCAGGAGGACACTGCAAGTTGTCATAGAATGTTGTCCAGAATTAATTAGTCATATCAACTCATATAAAAAAGCAACAACAGAAAGTCTGCCCCGCTTGACGTCTGGTGGTAAGTGCTGCCAAATTATCCAAGGTTCTCAGGAGGGTTCTCAAGAGGCACAACCCTTCATGCTAATTTAAGTTGTGTAAAATAGCGAAGGAACGAGTTTGATTTCTAGCGACCTGATAGAGGCATAGAACTTAGAAGATAACATAGTTCAACTCACTTGACAATCACATCTAAAGCAACAGAAAAAAAAAATTCCCTTGATCAGATTAGTGTACTGTGTGAATGCCTAAGCAATACTGACTCAGCACCTGTAAACAGACTGATAGGCAGCATAGTTATGTTTCAAAATAACAACCAACATCAGCTTAGCTGAAAGGGTCACAATAGGGATCAATAAAGATCCAGCAGGCTAAACATGTAAGACACAGACTCGTAGGTGGTTTGCAGCAAGCCAAGAAACACTGAACAAATCTTGAGACAGACAAGCATTTTAAGAACTCCAATATGGAATATGCCTCTAAACTAGGGAGTCCATGACAGAGCAATCATACAGAAGTCAAGAGATTTTAGGCTACATGCACCAGGATGGATAACAATTTCTCTATCCTGATAGTCATGTCCGTGCAGTTGCTGACCATTGAAAGGGATGGAAACAGTAACAAGGACCCAAACTTCATGGAAGCTTCTAAACTGAATCAAGCCACTTTACCAGAGATGCTGACCCATCTAATCCAATAACTCATACTCGCTATTGTGCTGAGGGTGTGTTGGAGAAACCCTCTTATGACAGAGAAGCCAATCTAGATAAGCCAATCAACTAGTTCCAACAATTGTAGGTGTAATTTCAAATTTGGCTGCCAGGCATACGAGGACAAGAAGAAAGTGTAGTTCACCGAATTGAAGATCCTTGGACGGTATTTTGGTAAGGAAATTATATTAATTAAAGACAGGCCATTTCCACAATCCGTTAAAGTAAATTAGGATGCTTCTGGTAGAAAACTGTGTAAAAAATTTTGTATCAATGTTTCAGATCACACTACGTGATTCATCATCAGGATGAGGAAAGTTAAATGTAGATCTTCCAGACACAATGTAGGTATTTCAAACACTTGATTCAAACTCAATGCTGTCCAATTGGGTACTGAGATGAGAAGCCTGTGAGGTGTTTTGATACTTAAAAGATCTGGTCATGGATACATGTCAAGTTTCTTTGTAATCAATTATCAGAAGGCTAAATGGGATTTAATCGACATCCTCCATGTGACATGTATTTATAGCATAACATACAATTTGCTCTGATTGGCAAAATATGCCAGTTAGACAATCCAAATAGAAGGCATTCAAATTTTTTAGCATCAGCATAATTGCAAAATTGAATTCCTAATACAATCAAATTCATATCAATGAAAAAACTTGGATTAAGAAAATGGTTGTATTGCCTGAAAGATTGTGTAGATCTATTCAAAATATTGTCTTTCTCTAAATAACTGTCTTAGAAGACACCATAATTATGTTGCAAACAGAGTGTAGCTTTACAATGAGATATGTTCATCTTATTGCAACCAAATTCAATAATAAATGATAGATCATAAATAGAAATGGAAATAAACCATAAAGTAAATGCAAACCATAACATGAAGATTTATGTGGAGAAACCCTTTTGAAAAAAAACTCCACTCAAAAAAACCCAAGTATTGATGATAAAATAAGTTACAATACATCACCTTATCCTTCTAAACTTTGACAACATAATGATGCTCAAATGACCTACAAAACAACATGATCCTAATACCATCTCAAGGCGCCAATATATAGAAGAGATGAATACAAGAACAACTGACCAATACCACACATCCAAAACTAGACATCCAAATCCTCATGGAATATCTCAAACCTCACCAAAATGACCAACATTTTCAGAATAGTAAGCACCTTACATCCACCTCATGCATCATAAAAGTCATAGATTCCATCATAACAATCAAATTAACCAAGATCCTAGTCCTTGGCGCTCCATGGGAAGATTGATCAAATCTGTCATAAGATCCAACGATTGAAGATGCTCTTATGCCTTCTTACACATCCTGATCTTTACCTGATTTTTAATATTTCCCCAAAAGTAATTTCTGGCTTAAATGCTACTACAATTACATGTGATGCTAAATAATTAATAAATAATTTACCTACCACATAGAGGGGTGTCCAAGTCCATCCTCTCCTTCTCTTTGGGGACAACAATTGTTCATCAACAACGTTAAATAAAACTCTTATAACTTGTCGTAGATTTGCAAGGTGAATGACACCTAAGCCCAACAAATTATACTTGCTTGACGATTGTGTGTAGAAGAAAACAGAGTTTGCCTCAAATCAAATTAATATGAAAACACAGGCAAGTGCTGATTCAGTCCCCACAAAGGAATCTATTGGTATCAGAGCTATGTTTCAAGATATCAACTCTCATCCACTTGGTTCAAAGGATAATGCTTGGTATCAAAAAAGATCCTGTAGGCTATACATGTTTGACAAAGTCTTGTAGACAGTTTGCAGAAGATAGTCATTTCCAGTGATGCCCGAGGCAGACAAGTGTTTGACGAACTCCAAAAACGGAGTATGCTTCTAATGTAGATCATACCAAAAAGTGTAATCATGCGGAACAGTAAAAATTTAACAAGTTTGCCCCAGAAGATGGAAAGGTGACAAGGAGGAGCCAACTTTAAATGAACCTTCCGAACAGACCTGGAATGCTTTAACAGGAAATCAAAACCATCTAGCTCAACACCTCTTTCTCACTATTGTGTGGAAGCTAAGTTGTACAATTTAAAAGTTGATGCCGCATATCTTTATAACCGGTAGCACCAGTTGGAGGCCAATTTTGGTTATGAGAAATACAGCAACAGGCAGAAAATGCAATTCACCAAATTCAAGATGAACAGAGTCAGATATTTGCTGTTTTGGTGGAAATGCCATGTATAAGCCCTCTAGAAGAAGAAACAACCATGTGTAACAAATTGAATGCATTTCAAGCACTTGATTCTAACTCAGTTCTACCCCTAGTCACAGAGTTCGCCGAATTTCGGCCATGAAGTTTGAAATTTGGTGGACTTCAAAACATTTCCAGAAATTCGCTAAAATTCGGCTAATATTCGTACATGTGAAGGGTGTTGTTTTTTAATAAAACAATTTGAAGGGCTCTTCCCTATGCTTTTTCTGTATCGCTGCAGGAGGGATTTTTTCTGCGCTTTTTCCGTGCTAAACACACTAATAAACTAGTCTCATACCGTAGGGGTGGGCGGGGTGGGGAGAATGGGGATCGGAAGGAGTACCCACAAACAGATAGAGGAAGCAAATTGAAAAATCCGTGAAACAGAGAATTTGTGAGTGTTGTTCAATTGCCTCTCTTCCTCGATAGTAGTTTTCAATGTATAATATTTGTGAATGCCATTTATCTTAGGTTATTACTTTTAATATAATCCTAATATTATTTATTTTATTATGTTTTACTTTTTAATATTTATTTATTTATATATTTCTAAAATTATTTATATGTACTATATTATTTTTATTTATATATATTAGTTGTTATTTTATCAATATAAGTACATATAAAACATATTTATATTGTAGAAAATATATTATATTTATAGATTTTTAATAAATGTAATATTTATGATATTTCATATTTGTCTTTTTATATATTTTTTATATGATTTCTTTGCATTGTGTGTTTATATATTTTAATATATTGTTTTTATTTCTATATATTATTTATTTTATTAATAAAAAATAAAAATAATAATTGTAAATATAATGTTATAAAATTATAATACATTTCATAAGTAAAATAATAAATGACTCAATAGGCGCCAAAAATGTGTGAAAGCCCTGTTTTGAGTATATATTATATTTATAGATTTTTAATAAATGTAATATTTATGATATTTGTCTTTTTATATATTTTTGATATGATTTCTTTGCATTGTGTGTTTATATATTTTAATATATTGTTTTTATTTCTATATATTATTTATTTTATTAATAAAAAATAAAAATAATAATTGTAAATATAATATTATAAAATTATAATACATTTCATAAGTAAAATAATAAATGACTCAATTGGCGCCAAAAATGTGTGAAAGCCCTGTTTTGAGTATATATTATATTTATAGATTTTTAATAAATGTAATATTTATGATATGTCTTTTTATATATTCTTTATATGATTTCTTTGCATTGTGTGTTTATATATTTTAATATATTGTTTTTATTTCTATATATTATTTATTTTATTAATAAAAAATAAAAATAATAATTGTAAATATAATATTATAAAATTATAATACATTTCATAAGTAAAATAATAAATGACTCAATTGGCGCCAAAAATGTGTGAAAGCCCTGTTTTGAGTGTTGTTGGGAATGGAAGGCAAAGGTGTTCAAGCAATGGTGTGTGTACGGAGTTTTCTGCGGATGGAGGGCAAAAGCGTTTAGGCGATGGAGCACGAGGCAAGAAGGAAGTGTTGGAGCTAGTGGATGCTAGAGGCGCCCAGAAGGGGAAGTCGAAGTCTGCAACGAAGGGCACTCCTTCATTCGCCGATCCCCAATCTTTTGCTCCTCTCTTCATCGAGGGTTGCAGAAATCGGCATAACCCTTACCATGTCTGCTCGGATTTTTACAAATCGCAGATTGTCAAGGAAAACCCTAAACCACCACATGATCCACCTTTGTCGTCATTTTCTTCCGATGCTGCTCTGATTGGAGTGCAAGTCTGCATGATGGGAGATTCTGAAGTTTGGTTGGTGGAAAACCCAGTGGATTTTCATACTTCGGATTCAAGCATCGATGATGTATCTATTGCGATTGGGAACAAATCCTTTTTGATTCGATGCCTGAGCAAGTGGCCATCGGTGGATTGGTTTGTCGACTGGATGAAGGTTACTTGGAGCAACCTATCCACTCAACATTGATATTTTGGATTTTGGATTCTTCCTGCTTCGTTTCACGTCTATGGAGGATTGCAATTTTGTTAAGCAAAATGGCCCTTGGTTTTACAGCCAATCGGGTCTTTTCTTCTCATCTTGGTCACCCTTCTTTGACCCCACTGCAGCTAAGATCACTTCAATGCTCATCTGGATCAAACTGTATAACCTCCCCTTGATAATGCGGGTGTCGAAGCTCATTCAAAATTTGATTGAGCAAATTGGTTCCTTTATGAAGTTGTACTTTGTTTCAGGTGCTTTCCATTGCAGATACATCAGGGTTTGTGCCATCATCAATATATCTAAGCCGGTGCACCATTTTGTTTTGATCAATTCTTCCCATGGCACTTGGACCCAATACCTTAATTATGAAGGTCTCCCTTCAAGTGTTTTCGTTGCAACAAGATTTGGCCACAAGGTTGTTGGCTGCTCTTCTTTCATCTCAATCGCTTCAAGGAGTTTCAGCTTCAAAAAATGGGCCAAGAAGCCTAGTAATCTTGATGCTGATATCATTTGGCGTAATCATGGGAAGTTTTTGGCTATTTATGAGGAACCTATGCTTGCTCTAAAAGCCCCTGCTATTGTTCCCACTCCTTTGGTGCTCCCTCCTCTATGCCCTATGGTGTTTCCACTGTGCCACCTCCCTCTCAATGTACTATGGGCCATTAAGATCATGCCCAACTAAATGAGGTGGCTCGATATGGGTCTGATTTTGAGGGTGCTTTTCCCTTCATGGATGATCTAGATGATGATTTCTCTGATTATTTGGAATTTGATGAGATGGCTCTTCTTGTCCAAAAATGTTCCTTTTTCCCAAACTGCAAGTGGCATCTCCAAACCAAACTTCCCTTCCAAAAGGAAGAAAGGACGCAAGTTTGAAGCTGAGAAGCTCCACATCAAAGGGAGAGATGCGGTGGATGATGGGACTCAGTGGACAATGGATGCCCTCCTCACTAGGAGCATGAAGATGGGAGTAGCCAAAAACGCTAAATGAGTTGTTCCTTCTGAGTGGTTGTTTCTACAATCTTGGTGATTGTAGCAGTTTTTGTTTTCCTATCAATGTCTTTGTCTTGAACTCTTATGGTTCTTTGTGCCCTCTTGAGGTCTCTTTAGTCAGTTTTGTTATTTTGTGTGCTCCCCATTCATGGGTCTAAAGTGGTCTCTGGTTTATTTGTTCATATATTGGGAGTGGGCCCTAACCCCACATCTTTGAATTGATCAAAAAAAATATTATATATAAATAAAATTACATATTTATAATGTACAAAATATATTGTATTTATAGAAAATATATTGATTTTATTTCTATATAAATTATTTATTTTTTAATAAAAAATTAAAATTATAAATATAAATATTATATTATAAAATTACATTATATTGTATAAAATAAATTATATAAATATTTATATTTATCCGAACTTAGCTATTTAGCAATGTCAAACTATTTTGATAATTTTGTGGATATACTACTTATATTTTTTTTTAAATCAAATTTATATAAGGCGAACTTAATCAAGATTTTTTTCAAATGTTTTTTCCTTGCCGAACTTCATCTGAATTTTGTTGTTGCCGAACACAAACACGAACTCAAACCTTGCGGCATAGGTTCTACTCAACTGGTATAAAGATAGAGATTAATTTTGAGGGATACAGCAACAGATAGAAAGTGTGGCTCCCTAAATTGAAGATGAGCAGGCATTTGTTGTTTTGATAGAAGAGTTATAAATTAAAATAACAATCTTCATAAATTGAAGTAACAATCTTCTGTGGCAGATTCAAAGCATTTCAAAAGCTTTGATTCCCAGTTCTATCCAACTGGCCACCTGATCCGGGGCCCAGGGTTAGAATCCCGGTGGACAGCTCTCTAGACAAGGATCTAGATGAGTCATAGCATATGCAGAAGCATACCCTTGAGAAGGTGTCTGGCTGTTTTATCTTCTATCTCCTATCAACTGCTATCAAGTCTATTTATTGCTACTGATGGTGTCTAGTCCGTGTTACAGAGATATGTAGATTTATATTACATAGATTTATGCCGTGGAGGCCAAGAGTCGCTAGGAAGTTGAACTGTCTCCTATGTTTAACTCCTTGTCTCCCAATTGTTGCAGATCTGAACCAACTGTTGATGTGTCCCTAATGAGCTAGCGGTGACTTGACATTCCACACACCTCGTGGATGCCACCTTGGTTGTTGCATCACCTATTTTGTCTAAAGGCTGCAGAGTGATATTCAGGATGCTGCGATAAGAAGCTCTGTGAATTAGACTTCGTGGTTTGCCAGAAGGTGTACTGGACCCTATTAAAGCTCTGATAGAAACCACAAATTGTTTAGTTGAAGAATGTTTACTGCAGAAGTGTACATCTCTCTGCAAAGTGTGATGGGCTACTGTTGGAGCATGCACGGCATTTGTTGAAGAGTGTAGGTAGGTCTTTGTGTTGCTAGGAAAACCTAAGAGGTGTTGTAGTGTAGCACAAACCAAAGAAGTATCCCCACAGTTATCTCAAGCCATGAGAATGGCCTTGGCATCATCGTAGGAACCTTGTTTGGTGAATCCTCCTGGATCAGTTGCCCCTCCTTGTAAAGCAATAGTACCAATTGTGTTGAGTCTAGGAAGCAGGTGTGAAGCCTTGACTTTTAGCTACTGCTCAGTGAAATATTTGGCTTCTTGTGAGAGTTGACCCTTTCAGGCAATTCTGTATACAAACATAGAACAGTTATGGGTAAATATGGTTTCTAGAATCTGATCTATCTTGGCTGTAACAGATCATTCTTCAGCTTAAGGTGAGGTGTGAAATGTTGAGTATGCAAAGTTGTATGACACAATCTTCTTTGGAGCCAACGCAGCAAGGTTTGAGCATGAACTCGCTACAAGAATCAGGTATCTCTTGTTGCCCACAGTCACAACTACACTACAAGGATTGCTGTTGTACATACTGTTGATGTTTTTAAGCAGCCATGAGAAGAATACTTCCAGGCGCGATTTAAATAAGAGATAAATTTAAATGGAGCTTTAAGCTATTTAAATTTATTTATATCGATTTCCTTGAAGAATCACTACGTTTAATGATGAGACAAATAAATATTAAAATGTTAAATAATTATTATTATTTTTGTTAAGAGCCGACCTTCCTTGAAGTGGCATGATTTTTGATGTGTCGTCTCTCTTGGCTGGGCCGACCTCTCTCACCAAAGGTTGTGTCTTTCACCTTGTTCAATATAAATACAAGGTGTTCTCTCATTCATGATCATCAAGTGAAGAGAATTCATTAAAGAAGAAGAAGTGCGATTTAAGGAGCAGATCAAAGTTTGTATCAGCAGATCGATTCAAGGAGAATCATCTTATTTGTATCATTGCATCTAGGAGAGGTGCTGTTCATTGTATCATTGAGACATTGTGTTTGTGCTCAAGTTGTAAGCAGATTGCTGCTCTTATTAATATCAATATATAGGAGATATATTGGCTGGATTTTTCTCCCTCGGGTTGGAGGGTTTTCCCAGGGTGGCTGTGTTCTTGTGTCATTTTTGAATTAATTTTTGTGCACATATCTGATCTTATAAAACTAACATGGTATCAGAACGGGTTTGAAGAGGATCCCAATCAGATTTGTGATTAATTCAGTGATACCCTTGTTTTTATTTCTCATCTTTATTCACCTCTATCTCTCCGTCAAGATGGTGAATGGTCTTAAGATTGAGGATAGGCTTGAGGGAGCGTCAAACTTCACTTCGTGGAGATTCAAGATCATGCTCACCTTGGAGGAAAGCGAATTGGCAAAGTTTGTGGAGAGCTCCGCCCCCGAGCCTACGGATGAGGAAGAAAAGGCCCTATGGAAGAAGAAAGATATTAGGGCAAAGAAGATGTTGGTTGATTCCGTAAAGGATCATATTGTTCCTATTGTCTCCAAGTTAAGGACTGTGAGAGAGATGTTCAAAACCTTGGAGGAGATGTACGAGATCAACAAAACCAACCAGGCTCTTGCACTGAAGCAACAACTCCATCATTTGAAGATGGCAAAGGGAGAATCTATCATTGGCTACTTCATGAGAATTATTGAATTGAGAGATCAGCTCTCGTCTATTGGGCATGTTGTCGATAGAAGGGATCTGACCATGTTGGCTCTTAATGGTCTTCCTTCATCTTGGGAATCTTATATTCAGGGAATCAGTGCAAGATCAAAACTTCCCAAGTTTGATCGGTTGAGGGCAAACTGTATTCAAGAAGAGTCTAGGTTGGCTGCAAGAGGTATTGGGCAAAGCTCCACTAATGAAGACATTCATGTTCTTGCCACTCAAGCCTCGAAGAAGAAAGGGAAAGATGGAAAGAAAGGCTATTTCAAGAGAAATAGAGACAGAGGAGCTGACGGTGGCCCCGCATTTAAGAAGAAGAGGGACCTCTCCAAGGTCCAATGCTTTCGATGTGACAAGTATGGTCACTTTGCAAAGGAATGTCCTTCCAGGCCTAGGTAGCAATCCACCATTGCAAATGTCGATGAAGCCTCCATGCAGAAGGATACAAGTGAATACCTATTCTATTCAACCTTGTCAAGCAATGTATCTCGCCACATCACCGGATCTAATTTGGTGGAGAAAGATTCTAGCGAACAAGTCATTATTGGAGATGATGCTAGTTATTCTGTTAAAGGAGTTGGGACCTCATCTCTTCACTTGGATTCCGACGATTCCTTACAGTTGGATGATGTGCTATTTGTTCCAGGCATTAAGAGAAACCTTGTTTCCATCTCAGCTTTGGAAGACAAGGGTTATCAAGTTGCTTTTTCAGAAGGCAAAGTTCTTATATGGGCAAAGAACTCCAACATCAAGACTGCTCGGGTGATTGAAGTTAGACATGGGTGTCTCTACAGGCTATGCACTCGCCCCATTCAGGCTCTAGTGCATGACTCCTCAAGTTTGTGTGATCTTTGGCATCGAAGATTGGCTCACCTTCACTTTCGAGCACTACCTATTATGGAGAAGATGGTGACTGGCCTTCCTAAATTCAACCAGAAGCATGAAGGAACCTGCAAAGGCTGCACTTTGGGTAAGAATACAAAAGGTCCATTCCATAATAGTGAAAGTAGATCCAAATGTGTCTTAAATCTTATTCATTCTGATTTACGTGGTCCAATGTCTGTTGCGTCTTCGAGTGGTTTCTTGTATTACATTATTTTTATTGATGACTACTTTAGAAAGACTTGGATCTATTTTTTGAAATCTAAAGAATCTGAGGAGATATTAGAGAGGTTCAAAGAGTTCAAAGCTCAGGTGGAGAATTTGTTCGGAAAGAGGATGAAGGTCTTGAGATCCGATAATGGAGGAGAGTACACCTCTGTCATCTTCCACAACTTTTGCATTGAAGCAGGGATTAAGAGGGAAATCAGCGTTCCTTATAATCCTCAACAGAATGGTGTTGCGGAGAGAAAGAACAGATCTATCGTGGAAGCAATCAAAGCCATGATTCATGACCAAGACCTACAAATCTCTCTTTGGGCTGAAGCATCTAGGACTGCTGTCTATGTCCAGAATAGAAGTCCTCACAGAATCTTGGAGAATATAACTCCTGAAGAAGCATTCTCTGGGATAAAACCTGAAGTAAGTCATTTGAGAATCTTTGGGTGTCCAGTATATGTTCATATACCAAAGGAAAAGAGGACAAAGTTGGAACCTTCTGGCAAGAAGGGAATTTTGGTAGGCTATAGTGAGACATCAAAAGCCTACAAAATCTACATTCCGAGTCAGAAGACTATTGAGATCAGTAGAGATGTCACATTTGAGGAGGATGTTGCATTCAGAAGATCCAAGGGCAGATCGATGAAGAAGAACCTCCTTAGGATATGGAAGTTGACCATGTTCCTGAGAATTAGAGGGAGGTTCTAGAACCTAAAGATGATGATGATCCAGCTGAGCCCTTGGAACCTACTAATGCGCCTACAGATATTGTGATTGGAAGGAAGAGACCTCTTTGGGCAAGGAAAATAATGCAGGAGGCAGAAATTTTTGCAGCCCCAAGAGGAACCTTCAGAGAAAGTAAGAGACCTAATAAGTTCTCCAGTTATGTAGCCTTGATGAGTCAGTTTATTAAGTCAGAGCCTTCCAATGTTGAGGAAGCTTCTAGTCAACAAGTTTGGAAAGATGCTATGACTGAAGAGCATCAATCCATACTTAAGAATGATGTTTGGGACATTGTTCCTAGACCCGAAGGCAAATCTATGGTGTCTTCTAAATGGCTCTTCAAAATCAAGCATGTGGCTGATGGGAGCATTGAGAAGTACAAGGCCAGATTCGTGGCTAGAGGGTTCTCACAAAAAAGACAGAGTTGACTATGAAGAAACATTTGCTCCTATGGCTCGTTATACTTCTATCAGGACCATTATTGCTATTCTTGCATCTAGAGGATGGAAGATTCGCCAAATGGATGTAAAGACAACCTTTTTGAATGGTGTAATTGAAGAAGAGGTTTACATTGAGCAACCCGATGGATTTGAGGTACATGGGAAGGAGTCTCATGTTTGCAAGTTGAAGAAGGCCTTGTATGGTCTTAAGCAGGCTCCTCGTGCTTGGTACGAAAGGATTGATCGTTACCTGTTGAGATTGGGTTTCTCAAAGAATGATGCAGATTCTAACCTCTACTTCAAGGTAATAAATGGTGAAGCATTGATTTTGCTTCTGTATGTTGATGATTTGATTATCACTGGAGAAGAACACCTCATTCTAAAATGTAAGGAGTTAGCTTCTGAGTTTGAAATGAAGAATCTTGGTCTCATGCATTACTTTCTTGGCTTAGAAGTTTGGCAAAAGCTAGATGAGATGATTCTAAGTCAAGGCAAGTATACCATTGACATTCTGAAGAGGTTTGGTATGATTGATTGCAAACCTATGTCTACACCTATGGAGACCAACTTACATAAGTTGAAGGAGGTTGCAGCTAGTTCAGAACTAGTGGATCCCACGATGTACAGGCAGCTGATTGGTTCATTGATGTATCTAGTTAACACTAGAACGGATATCTGCTATGCAGTGGGAAAACTTAGTCAGTTCATGTGTGAACCAAGACAAATACATCTTGTTGCAGAAAAACATATCCTGAGATACTTGCGTGGCACAGTTGGATATCGATTGAGATATTCTTCAGATGTGGATTTGGAGCTGCATGGTTATACTGATTTTGATTGGGTAGGGAGTGTCACTGATCGGAAGAGCACCTCTGGATGTTGCTTCAGTTTGGGATCTGCCATGATTTCCTGGTGCAGCAGGAAACAATCATCTGTAGCATTGAGTACAACAGAGGCAGAGTATATTGCAGCTTGTGTGGCAGCTCGGGAAGCAGTGTGGCTTCGTAAGCTCCTTGCAAGATTGTTTGGACAATCAATGGAGCCTACTATCATTCATTGTGATAACCAGAGCTGTGTGAAGCTTTCTGTCAATCCTATGTTTCATGACAAAACCAAGCATGTTGAGATCAAATACCACCATATCAAAGATATGGTATTGAGGAAAGCTATATAGTTGAGGTATATCAACACTGATGAGCAAACGGCAGACATTCTCACCAAGCCTCTCTCCAAGATAAAGTTTGTGTACTTTCGAGATAAGCTTGATATGGTGAAAAATACAGCCTTAACTGAGGAGTCTATATCAGTGATCCTCTTTAATGAGTTCTTCTCTGTGAGAGAAGTTCGAGGTGAAATCCCTTGTTAATGAGTTCTTCTCTGTAAGAGAAGTTCGAGGTGAAATCCCTTGATTCCACCCTCTGGGAGAGCTATGGTGGATGTCATGTGTGTGACTCCATGACAGCATCACGTGAGGGAGTCCGTGATGATTTCTCTTGTACTTGTGTTTCACCCTCTGGGAGAGCCATGGTGAAAGTCACAATGAGGTGACAACATCACTTTAAAGTGATGAGCAACACTTGTACATACCATCTATGGAGGTAGCCATGATGGTTGATATCACGATGAGGTGATATGCTTTCACAATGAGGTGATAAGCTCTTCTCTTACATAAATGTATTCATACTGATTGACATCACGATGAGGTGATATGTCTTGTACAAATGGAAGTATTCCTCCCTAGCTGAGAGGGAGTGTTGATGTTTTTAAGCAACCAAGAGAAGAATACTTCCAGGTGCGATTTAAATAAGAGATAAATTTAAATGGAGCTTTAAGCTATTTAAATTTATTTATATCGATTTCCTTGAAGAATCGTTGCATTTAATGATGAGACAAATAAATATTAAAATGTTAAATAATTATTATTATTTTTGTTAAGAGCCGACCTTCCTTGAAGTGGCGCGATTTTTGATGTGTCATCTCTCTTGGTTGGGCCGACCTCTCTCACCAAAGGTTGTGTCTTTCACCTTGTTCAATATAAAGACAAGGTGTTCTCTCATTCATGATCATCAAGTGAAGAGAATTCATTAAAGAAGAAGAAGTGCGATTTAAGGAGCAAATCGAAGTTTGTATCAGCAGATCGATTCAAGGAGAATCATCTTATTTGTATCATTGCATCTAGGAGAGGTGTTGTTCATTGTATCATTGAGACATTGTGTTTGTGCTCAAGTTGTAAGCAGATTGCTGCTCTTATTAATATCAATATATAGGAGATATATTGGCTGGGTTTTTCTCCCTCAGGTTGGAGGGTTTTCCCAAGGTATTGGCTGTGTTCTTGTGTCATTTTTGAATTAATTTCTGTGCACATATCTGATCTTATAAAACTAACACATACACCTATGACTATGCATGCATGTATGCCCAAGTAGTATTTTACATACCTTCATTGGCACTACATCAGAAATTATTTCCTCTTGCAAAGGATAAATAGAATATGAAAAGCAGCATTGGAGTTGAACTTTATACCATGGGTGTTGCAGGAACTGAGTCATCACAGTTTATAGGGCTGCAGATGAAGCAAGGTTGGCAGCTTCAATCTCTCAACAATTTCTAAAGAGATTAGATTCTTCATGCAACCACCATCAATCATGAAGTCTAATGGCTGCCCTCTCACCCACATTTGTGACCAGAATAACCACTCTACTTCAGCTTCCTTAGATAAGAGGGTTTTTGCTTGTGCATTGTTGATTTAAACATCGGGTTATGTATCAATGATTCCATCTGAGGGCTTCAAATCAGCATCCTCAACTTCCACCTTTGTGAGCAGGTTCTTCTAAGCATAGCACTTAGCATTGGAATGACTGCAACTCTTGTGCTTGTCACACCACTTACCAATCTTGGACAGTTTGTTCTTGTCCAAAGGCGATATCTTCCTTGTGCACTAGCCAATTCCCACTTGACCTTCTACCCGAACTTCTCAATGGTTGATGCACAGAAAAAGGTATCCCCATCATTTTGATCTTGATCAACTTCAGTCTCAACTGGATTGCCAAATGAAAGCCACTATGGTATATGACGAGTTGATGATGCTCTGACTCAAATGAGCCTATCCTTGCATAGAGCTCATAGAAGGTGTCAATGTAAGCCTAGACCAACTGGTGATGTCCCTGTTGCAATTGTGACCACTACATGTAGCAATCAACGTAAACATCTTCAGAAAAAAACTCATCCTTGAAGCCTTCCAAGAATTGATCCCAAGTTGGTTTAGATTTCTCTTCGTTCTGGTCTTCCTCCCAAAGCGCATGGACTTGCCGCCATTTCTTGATTGATGACTTTCATTAGAGAAGTCATCAATGGAAAAGTAAGACTCTATCTAATCTTCAAATATCCACAACATCAACACTGATCTTACCATCAAACACAAGCATGTCTAGGTTTACTTCAAACCTAAGGGGGACTTGACCACCAAAAGCTCTCCTTAACAAGGCTAATGAAACCACCCATTCAAGGACCTTAGCAAAATACTTGAACAAGAACTTTCATTGATGCATGAGTACTTCTTCAATCGCACTCTTGATCATCCATCTGTATCTCCTATTGTCTTTGTTTGGCCATCTTGAAACGAGTCAGCTAATAATTTGATGGATCCCAAGGTTCAATGTCAATGTTTAGATGCTTTGATCACGTATGATAGGATATACAACATGCAAAGAAAATTGCTTTAATACCACTAATCTAGGGCCCAAGGTTAGAATCCCAATGGGCAACTCTCTAGATGAGTTATGGCCGAAGCTTATAAAAAATTATGTAAAACAAAGATAAAGAGATAGAGAATTGAAACAATGAAAATATTTTATTCAACTATCTATTTTGTACAGGGCATACCCTTGTGAAAGGTGTATGATTGTTTATCTTCAATCTCCTATCGACTACTACCAACTCTGTTAATTGCTATTACTATTAATGAAAATATAGATTACATAAATTCATGTTGTGGAGACCAAGAATCGCTCGAAGGTTGAACTGTCTCCTATATTTAACTCCTTATCCATTGATGATTGTGGATCTAAACTAATTGTTGTTGTGTCCCTAATGAGCTAGCAAATAATTTGGCATACTACAAGCCTCATGGGTGCCACCTTGGTTGTTGCATTGACTATATTGTCTAAAAATCATAGAGTGATACTAACAATTTTTTAGTAAGAAGCTTTGTGAATTGTACTTTGCAATTTTGCCGAAAGGTGTATTGGACCCTGTAGAAGCTATTATAAAAACCGCAAGTTGTTTGGTTGAAGCACATTTACTGCAAAAGTGTCTATCTCTCTACAAAGTGTGTTGTGCCACTACAGAAGCATGTGCAAAATTAGTTGGAGAGTGTAGGACGGTCTTTGTGTTGCCAAGAACACCTGAGAGGTGCCTTGGTGTGCCATAGACCAGAGAAGCATCCCCACAATTACCACAAGCCATGAGAATGGCCTTGGCATCACTGCAGATGCCAGTAACCTTGTTTAATGAATCCTCCTAGATCACTAAGTGACATAAAGATAAGCAACTTATAAAGCAGCAATATCTCACACAAGAAGATAGTCAAAATTCACAGGACTATGTCAGAGTTTCACAAGCCAGCAAAAATGTTTGAGTTACCATTAATAGATAAGAGATCATTAGTGGAGTACACTGTCCACTTGCATGAGTGCACTACATGAAGTTGCCTTATATGACATTAAGAACTTAGAGGACACTTGCAAAGTTTTTTTTACATTGAATAAAGAATTAAATTGCCCAACTCATCAAGACACAACGATAAGCACATCATGAATGAAAACATGGCACAAAAGAAAGCCAAGGATGTGACGAAGAGTTGTAAGCATTCTACATGAATAGCCACTCCAAAGAGCAATCTTGGGTGTTGCATCCATAGTTAATTAATGTGAATAAGATTATAGAAAGCTGCTAGTGTCCTAGAATGTAATGAAATAACTTGCACAATAGAAGAAGACGATATGAAATATGCTGCAAATACTTGATAATAACTGAGAATAACAAGCCACTTCGAGGGGGCAAACCTCCAAATATCTCCAATGAGAACACAATTCACAATCTGATGATGAAATAAGACTCACAACCTCCTATATATACCTATTTATGCCTAGGATATCACCTAGGCCAACTTAGACACCCCTATATAAGCCCTAGGCCGACCTAACCAACTAAATAATAATATAATAATAATAACATGACTTAATTAGGAGTTAAGATAGCCACAAGCAGACTATTCATAACCCGATGTACACCAATATTAAGGGCGTAGCATAGAATAAGTCCAAAGAAAAAAGAAGTAGACAAGAGAGTCTCATTTTTGGCATCATCAGAGAAAGTCACTCCAACAAAAAACATGCAACTAAGGCTAGACGTACCAAAATTGCACCAACCAAAGGAGTGAGGGAAAAAATCTCTCCAATAAAGGTCGCATTGGAAAATACCACACAAACAAAAAGGTTACACCAAGTAAAGCGATGCTAAACCAGGCCTTGCAAAACAAGGTGGTTTCAAATCAATCGGCGAAACTTTTAGAATGAAACAATAAGTTGTATAAGTTTGGAGCTCAATATGAGCATGTGACAAATGAGAATGAGGAGGGAGGATCAAAATCAAAGGCATGGATGGTGACCAAGAAAACTACTGAAATCTACCATCTAATGCATTGGCCAAGAAGTCTAGGATGAAGAAATACAAGCATCTAAACCAGCAGCCTCTGCAATGGATCAGTAAGAATGCGAAGATCAGAGTAACTCTAAAACACAACTCCCAAATTTCTTTAGTGGTCAAGACTCAAGTATGCTAATGAGATTGTGAGTGTAATGTTGTGCCACTAAATGTTTATGAGGTGGTGAAGAATGAGCACCAAGGCAAGGCAAACCCATGAAAAGGGGCTAGTAAATGTACAAGAGAAAATAATGTTCCTGATGGCAATATCTAAGGACCAAAACAAAACAAAAAAGACTTAGTCTATGCAAGCACCTAGTGTCAAACAAGGGAAACAGATTAACGGTCTACTCTTAAAATCATTAGGCAGTATTGTTCACCCTAAAAAGTTGCCTCTTGAGTGCCAAATAGAACATAAAATTTAATGGAATCCTTGAGCAAGATTCTCAAACAAAGGTCTCTACAAAGCATGGATCCAAAGGCAATGAGATTAAGCAACTACGAGAACTCCTTGCTTAGATGCTATGTCACCTTGTGGTACACCAATAGGCAAAGGAAGACCAAAAGCAAAACAAAGAAGAATTGTCTATGCAAGTGACTACTGTACAACAATGGAAATTCAAATGGATTGATACCTACTCTTACACTATTAGAAAGTCTTATTGGGCCTACAGAGTTGCCACCTAAGTGTCCAATAGAGCATAAGATTTATTGAGTTCCTCAAGCAAGATTCTCAAACAAAGGTCTCTACAAAACATCAGATCCAAATTCAAATGAGGTTAAGCACAAGTGCGAGAACTTCTTGATTAGATGCCATGTCACATGTGGTTCACCAATAGTGCAAAGGAAGACCAATCACAGAGAATTTCCTTTCCCAGAAGATAACAACGCCAGTGTTCATTATTTGAACATGATATACAACTTCTTATCATAGCTTGGAAGATTAGCTAAGGTTCTTGGTGGATGTCATAGAGAACATAAGCCCTTTTAATTCTTACAAGCATGGATGAATTGCAGCAAAGCTAGCATTTCAAATGGAAGTCAAGCTTTCAACAACTCAAGCTAGTGATCAAGTACACAAGAGATAGAGGGCAATGTGGTAGAAATGTTGTTGCATGCATCAAGAACCTGGGCGCCAGGAGTGTCAATATAATCGGTGCAATCTCCAAATGAGGAGTTGAAAGAGCAGCATGCTGAAGACAGTGAATTTAGCACCATCCATTCAGAACTACAGCGTAGCAGATAGTTGACATTGCACCAAGAAGAACATGTTAATTATCAACTGGATGAAAAAAATCGTTCAATGTAATAAGCTTTGTATACCAGCTAGTAAAGCTAGAGCTACATGGTTGCATGACCACCATTTGTCCAGAGTGTCAGGTTATTTTGGCATCAGTAGTACACTTTGCAATTTGCAAAGAAATGTTTACTGGCCAGAGATGAAGAATAATATCCGACATTTCATCATAGGATGTTTCACTGTGCCACACAGGTGAACCTGCAAACATAAAATTGAGCACATACACATTCAATTGGCAATACCAAACCAACTGTGACAGAGTATCTAAATGAATTTCTTAGGCAGTTTGCCTCAGATGTGATGTGGAACAATATTTGTTTGTCATAGTTGACAGGTTCACTAAAATGGCAATCCTAATCTTCTGCAAGAAATCTACTAGTGATCAGGAAGCCATTCTTTAAGCAAATAAGGGTACATTTTGTGCTGCCAGAATCTGCTGCTTAAGACCATGATAGATAATTCATAAGTCAGTTTTAGAGTGAGTTATGGGGAACAATGAAGTCCAAGCTAAAGCTCAACAGTGTTTTACCTGCAAATGCATGGGTAGTTGAAGGAGGTGAGCAGAAAGCTAATTCAACTACTGAACAGATATAATGCTCAAAAACTTCAATAATAGAGAAAATATTATGTTATAAAAAATCCACTTTTTACTAGGTTAAAAAAGAAAACCATTGAAAAGGAATAAAACCACAAACTTGACAAAGATGAAATCCATTAACAAGAAAATTCAAAATAAAAAACTGAAAGCTCCATGAGAAGAATACTTACTGTGCACATTCATTAAGCTTTCCCAGGTTTTGATTATCTAGAATTGCTAAAATCAACTGCTTGTTCTCATCCAAGTACTGCAATTTTCAAAAAATCATGGCAGTTACCATATATCATTTAGAACATTTCCAGAAAATAAAGAGATCGGAAATAGCAAACATAATGTAAAAGAAAATGAGAGGATAGCTTCAATAAAAATCAAAATGTATTAGCTTCATTATGTGCAATCATTCGATTGCAAGAATGTCATGTGCAATCACTCAAATTCCGAGAATATCATGTGCAACCATTCAAATTCCACGAACATATTTCACAAGCAGAAATGGACATTTCAAATTGACAAATTATTTAGTCCAAAATTTTTAACTTCATACAAATATATAACTCATTTTTTCCCCAAAATGAATGGTTTATAATTACTCACATCTCTTAAGACAAAAAGATGCTTATAATTGTGACAGGGAAAACAAAAGAAGCACCAGGAAAAAGGATGTAATCTATCTGATGCCACACAACAGTGTATATTCATCTTTAATCAATAACTAGGTATGCAGGGCTATAGAAATTTTAACATAATCTGGAATTCAACCGCCTCAGACTAAAAAATTTACAGAAAAAAGAAGCCATCATTATAAGGAAATATTAACACGTTCAAGATAAATATAAATGGTAACATCATGAAAATAACCACGTCTAGTGTCTCTCTGCTCCATTTCCATCTTTCTATGACCAAGAAATCATGCCCCACATTTCCCATCTTCTCTACATCATTCCCTTGCTGTAAGCTCTTTCTGGGCTAGACTCTTCACCTTGAATCTGATCATGTGTAATTTGGTATGCATGGCAGTCTAGCATCAATTATATTGCATCTCATTTTATATTTTTGGCGCAATGTGTGTTCTACTTCTTCCAAGGGTATCGCAAAGCTTGTCCTTTGTCAACAGTCTAGCCTTACACCTAAACTATTTCTAAGAGTTCACTTTGAATTTTAAAGATCATCTGTCCTATAGTCCAAGAAAAAATTGCCCAAATGCCATTTTGCACTGCATTAAAATACAAAAGTAATTATTTCCAAAACTTCAGAGTTGATTTTACAGGCAAGTAGAAACTTGATACAATTGACAGTATAACTTTTCGATGTACTGAATTATGTGAAATGTGGTATATAAGGTCAAAGACAACTTTCCAACTGTCTCCAAGAAAATATATGCCCTCCAAAGCCTTTCTTGGATCTTTGATATTATGTTTGTTTACAGAATTTTGTACCTAATGAATATATGAATTTTTATTTCATTTCATCACCCTTCAAATTCTATAAATTTTCCCAACTCTTTATATGGGAATCCCAATGGTCCATCAAGTGGTTGGATTGATAACCTTTATCCACTAACGAAGGACACTTTTAAGCCCTTCAAAGAAGCCAGACAACCCTACAAAAAATGGCCTCTAAAGACAACCATCCTCCACAAGCCAAGGGTAAGCCAATACCTAAATATAAGTATCTTTTCCACACCAACCCATGGCAAAATCTTATGGTTCTTAGAGATTTTCTCGAGAAACCCCTGTGCACTTTCATGGAGGCTTTCCACAAGCTTCTGGTCCTGTTTTAAAGCAAAGAATCTGACAAACTACAATTCAAATAATAAGTTATAACCAGATAACCCATTTTGAAATGGAGTATTCAACTCTGGTCCAAAAACTAAAACCTGAGAAATCAATGTTCCAATTGAAAACAACCTTACAATTTCAAATCAGTGATTTGAATATCCCAATACAATCAATTCCAAATCTATGGAACTGCTTTCTACATGCATGGAATGCATACTGAAGAAGATGCATCCCAATAATTATAACTTTGTGTTGCATTTCTTGTTGAGAAAAGTGTGCAGGCCTCTGTGACAAACCATGCCACAGGTTTTGACTGGCAATAGATCCAAGCTTACAGTCACATACCAGTGACAACCATATCCCCAGTGCTACAGTTTAAATCCAGTTCCATAATTTATTCAATGGTCGCATATGAAAGCACATTCCCAATTATTAATCTTCAAAAAAAATTCCAAATCTAGGACAGACAAGCAAAAACCTGTGAGAGAAGGAAAAGATTGTTCATCTGA
Source organism: Sequoiadendron giganteum (assembly GCA_007115665.2). Classification (NCBI taxonomy): domain Eukaryota; kingdom Viridiplantae; phylum Streptophyta; class Pinopsida; order Cupressales; family Cupressaceae; genus Sequoiadendron; species Sequoiadendron giganteum. The sequence goes on from CM021107.1 coordinate 261,187,332, forward strand.
CATCTCCCTAATCTCAGAGTCCACATCTTCCAAATCATGGATTCTCAATTTTTTAATTCTTGACTACATAGACCTTATTATAAAAATTCATTACATGGAAGAGCAGAGACACCAGACTAGTTTCATTATTGTTAGCTATAAGCTTAGACTAAAGTGATATATATGAGATAACCTGTCCTTGGACAAAAGTCACAAATAGCAAATGCCTCATGCAAGAGGGCCCTCCTTACATCATATATTCCATTCCAATTTTTCTGCATTTGAGGCACCAAGGAATTCAATTCTAGAAGAAAGTAGTTGCTCGCCCAACCCAACCCTATGCATACTTTATGATATAATCATCCAAAGTTTGCAAAAAGAAAAATTACCTAATTTGCTGTAGGAAAGCAGGTGTTGAAGAACAATGGAACCATTATGTCATTTCATGATAAGGATTAAGCCATACTTGGAGCTGTCAGAATGGTCTACTTAAAATCTGGAAACTTTCACTGCCACACAAGCATGATTAGTAGTATTTTGGGCTATTTCAAAAGAGTTACTACATTATAGCAATGTTTTTTCATTTCAGGATGGGAGAGGCACTCAAGGCCTCAATGAGCTGAAATTAGGATATAATATCCAATGTCAAAAGGTCTTCTCTGTTTTATAGAGGTCATGGCTTAACTTTCTAAAAGACATAGTAATCACACAGACCCCAAAACCAAAAGAAATTGAACACCCTGTGAACCAATGGGCTTTTGTGACTTACGGGGACCATATCACCAGTGCTACAGTTTAAATCCAGTTCCATAACTTATTCAATGGACGCATATGAAAGCACATTCCCAATAATTAATCTTCCAAAAAAATTCCAAATCTAGGACAGACAAGCAAAAACCTGTGAGAGAAGGAAAAGATTGTTCATCTGACATCTCCCTAATCTCAGAGTCCACATCTTCCAAATCATGGATTCTCAATTTTTTAATTCTTGACTAGATAGACCTTATTATAAAAACTCATTACATAGAAGAGCAGAGACACCAGACTAGTTTCATTATCGTTAGCTATAAGCTTAGACTAAAGTGAAATATATGAGATAATCTGAGATAATCTGAGATAATCCATCCTTAGGCGAAAGTCACAAATAGCAAATGCCTCATGCAAGACGGCCCTCCTTACATCATATATTTCATTCCAATTTTTCTGCATTTGAGGCACCAAGGAATTCAATTCTAGAAGAAAGTAGTTGCCTACCCAACCCAACCCTATGCATACTTTATGATATAATCATCCAAAGTTTGCAAAAAGAAAAATTACCTAATTTGCTGTAGGAAAGCGGGTGTTGAAGAACAATGGAACCATTATGTCATTTCGTGATGAGGATTAAGCCATACTTGGAGCTGTCAGAATGGTCCACTTTAAATCTGGAAACTTTCACCGCCACACAAGCGTGAATAGTAGTATTTTGGGTATTCCAAAAGAGTTACTACATTATGGCAATGCTTTTTTCATTTCAGGATGGGAGAGCCACCAAGGCCACAATGAGCTGAAATTAGGATATAATATCCAATGTCAATAGGTCTTCTCTGTCTTATAGAGGTCATGGCTTAACTTTTTAAAAGACATAGCAATCACACAGACCCCAAAACCAAAAGAAGTTGAACACCCTGTGAACCAATGGGCTTTTGTGACTTACGGGGACCAAGTTCAAACCCCTAAACATGTAGCTAAAAATAAACCCAAGAAGCAAAGTCAAAAAGTACAGGATTATTGAACACTGACATCTGTTTAGTAATATGAACCGCACCTTAACCACATCCAAAACCGAAACCAAAATCACCTGACAACAGAAGCACAGGATGAAAGTGCTATAAACTCACACCGCCGTATACCTAATTAAACATCATAAGCTATAAGGAGTCACAACATCTAATGATAATATAATATAGTGCGAGAGTCTGTTGGGTATACAGCACACCCAGTTCCCTAACAACCGATAAATTGCAGGTGAAAAAACAAAAACCCAAGGAAATCACAGAAATAAGAGCATTTGGTGGGCCCATGGAGCTACAAGAAGGGTAATTTACAGTTTCAGTATATCCGTTACCAGATGTAAGAAAGTTGCAGGGATTGCTACGTAACATACCTTCTGAATATGCTCAGTTGTAATGTTGGTGGTGGCAAAAGCTGGAAGCATGGGCTGCATCTGGTGCCCCTGCATTGGGTGCCCCTGCATTTTGGACTTGAAAGCTAACAGTTCACAACTTTTTCTACAGTTTCCACTATACAAGCATGCTTAAATCACCAAATGGCTTATTTGCTTCTTTCCAGAGGTCTTAGATTTTTATATGAAATCTAAGATAAGTCTTGGACAAGTCGGGGTTTTAACGGTCCAGACACCCTTGAACGAAAAAGACTAAATCCTTCGTAACTATGGTTAAGAAGAGGGTGAGGTGGAGTGAAGAGGGTAGTGCCAAATGCTGTCTGTATGTCTTATTATGGGTTTTGAAAGCGACGGGAGGTCACACTTCTATCAGAAACAGTGTTTGCGTGTGGCTTGGGAGTTGATGGTGGCAGGGTTAAACATGGGACCGGGCCAGGCCGGGGGGTCCGGACTTTCTTTTCGCTTTGGCCTTTGCCCGACCAAAAATTGTGATGTGGACTGTTCACCAACATACCAAGAAATTCTCCTCTTTGTTTCCTGGTCTGGGCTTAAATCTGATGGCCATAAAGATCATATAAAAGCTTTTTAACTACAAAATATAATAAAAAATTTAGAAGATTGTATAAGATGAATATACGAATTTGGAAATCTCTTAGTATTTTGGCTCTCGTCCCTTAGATTGTTTGGTCTCGTGGACGTCATTAAAATCTCATTCATTCATTCATTCAATCATTAAAAACTATAAAAGATTACAATCAAGAGATATATTTATTTTGGATGCTTTTTCTTTTTTTTCTAATTATGAATCATTTCAATACATGAATATAATTACTATAAAAAAAGCAAAGACAATATAGTACTATTTTATATTTGTAAGGGTGAAAAGTCCATCCCTAGCACTTTTTTCTATCAATTTGGACTCGCTTTGGTCCTTATGTTCCTACTGCAATAGTCTAGTGTCCAAATGGTATATTTTTGTATAAGATTTGATGTCAAGCCTACACCTTATTTGATTTTAAGTCCTTGTTCCTTAGTGATCCAAACCCAACCTTCATATCTATTATTTTGTGTCTTGGTTCAAAACCAAAGTTGCAACCTTGAACCTAGTTTAGGATTGCACATGCAAGATTACCGCTAATTTCCTAAGTTAGATTTAATCATGAGCCCAAGTTTGCTTGTCTCCAAGTAGTTGTCGCCCACCAACTCAAGCATGAAATATTCAAATTTGTGTGTTATGATGTTGTATACAAAGATAAAAGTCCTAATTTGTCGTTGACATCTGCAATCCATTATTTCTTGTCTAGTCATTGAATTATCATTTTAGAGAGAATTACATTAGCATTTTAAATTATAAGGAAATATATATAGGCATTCACATCTATGTTTAGTGTGTCGTCTAACTTGTCCAACTCAAGCATGAAATATTCAAATTTGTGTGTTATGATGTTGTATACAAAGATAAAAGCCCTAATTTGTTTGTTGACATCTGCAATCCATTATTTCTTGTCTAGTCATTGAATTATCATTTTAGAGAGAATTGCATTAGCATTTTAAATTATAAGGAAATATATATAGGCATTCACATCTATGTTTAGTGTGTCGTCTAACTTGTCCCAAATTATTGAATCAATAAGGGGCTTAATGAAGACAAGAGGTGAGAAGTTAGTAGTATTTAGGCCCTTAACACGAGTTCCAATAATGCTTTTAAGAACCATCATTCTCAAATAACATAAGCTAATAGAATTCTAAAAAGTGCAAGTGCAAAGTTCAAGGCCACATTTTCTAGGTTCAAAACTAGATAACAGGATCAAGGTCATAGGTGTGAAGATCAAAGTCATAGGTGTAGGATTGAACCAAAACAAAGTGAAGGTCATCTATCAATTTAGTAGAGCATAATAGTCATATTTTTTTTAGCACAAATTAGAAATGGATCATAGAGCATGATTTGCTTGTTGTAGATCATCTACTTGTCGCATCAAGTTAAGTGCACATATCTCTTTATTGATTTAGCTCATTTATTTATTTAAATATTTTAATATTGTTTCATGGTCACTTGGTTGTTTCCTCTAGGTTAGTCCCTATATTGATTACTTAACTAACCTAGATAAGTTGAAAATGTGTTATTTCATTTTTATTTTGGTGAACTTGTTTGATCTTACATCCCTTGGAGTTTGACTTTAGGGTTCAATTTTTGAATTTTATTTTAGATCTAAGTTTTCTTATTTCTTAAAATTTTAAATCAAACATGGACCTTTCTTTTATTCTTTATGGTTTTCAAGGTTTTATCTTTTGATTGTATCTTGATGTCTCATCTTCCTCCTCATTTCTTGTTAAGTAAAAGTCCTAGATTAAACCCCCACTATGACTTTGAGTTAGGATGAAGAAACTATGATTGGGGATTTGAACACACGTACATATTTTAATGGGAAGAATTCTTTGATCATGATACCCATATGGAAAAAATAAATAAGCAATGTATGGCTCTAATTACACATATGCTTTCTTTGGATCTTATAAATTTGGGTAATGAAGCTAATCCTTCTACTTTGGATAGTGTCTTTCATAATTTGTTGATTAACAAGCCATGTGGAATGGAATTACTTAATGATAAAGGCTAAAATTTAGGCTCACCAAATCATTTAAATGATGTGTGGCATCCTCGTCCTCCCATATGTGGTATATTATTCTATTATTCCTCTTATCAATTATCTAATTTATAGATCCCACATCCCTAAGGTTGGATAGTCTCCTAGGTGCTTAAGGTGTCAAGCTTGGGAAGAATACCACAAAACCTATATTCAAGTTGGGAAAGTAAGAGCCAATTACTGAGGTGGATAGGACCTCCTTCACTTGTAGCTTTGCTAAACCAAGGTGGGCTTCCCTAAGGTGTTGCCACAGATATCACCACAAAAGAAAAACACTCATCGTGACACAAACCATACCCATTGCATAGTGACCCCTATTTTCGTTGTCACTTTGTGCCTATATGTTGATTTGGGGAACTCAAGATTAAGCACCTTATTGATTTTCCATTTGAGTGTCTAAGAATATGTTTTATAATAACCCCTTGTGTTGTTATATACATACATGGCAATAAAAACATACTAGAATAGATAAAATTGAAAATATGTTTATATTAATTTGTTGTGAGTGTGTTGGGATGATGGGGAGATAAAGAACAAACCATTTCCTTTATCTACTTGGACAATAGAGTCTTTGAGTTCATACAAAAGGTGTAATAGTTGAAACCAAAGGTGATACCTTAATCAAGATATCGCAAAGTACAATGCCTTTCAAAATTTTAGGCAAGTTAGGCTCTATACATACATTTAAAAAAATAATAAATGGTTGCATAATATTAAACAAATCTACTTAGAAATCTATGAGCATGCCCTTATATTTCTTTTATTATTCTAAAAAGATACCTTACAAAGGCTTTGTAAGGATCTTATAATTGTCTAGTTGGCCAACTAAATAACACACATCAAAAAATATATACCATACTCAAGGAGACACTCAACTAATGTTGATTTTACCTTTAATCATTCAATCTACAAATGTTACAAATATTTATTACAAATTTGGGATGAACCCAAATCATTATAATGCAAAAAATACCACTTGGATATGAAAAATGTGAACACTGGGGTTCTATTGTGTGAGTCTTTTTTTTTCTATGCTCCTATATTTTTTACTTCTTTTTTCCATCCTACCCTTTTTTGGAAAATATCTCTTTCAACATTATCGAGAGATCTTGGGGAAAGAACCATGGTCATTTGTAATTGTATAAACATTCCATGTTTATTTGTATCACCTTCATATGACCATACACTTGAAACCATGCCCTTTACATCAGTAACCATATTCTTTTGTACACCATTTATGTATTAGAGGGGCTCGCAAGTACCAAGAGACATATAGGATCCTTCATATGTCAAATCATATTCATTTTGAGACCATTAATGACATTTTAGGTCATGCAATAAGGTAGGTAAGGTTTTTTAATTTAAATGACAAAGGTTTGAGACTTGGCATGCTAGGGATGACAAGTCCAACATGCATGTTGGGATGACCAAGTTTGAAACTCTAAAAATTTAAAAAGTTGGATTTTTGGAGGGAAAAGGTGACCTTTGAGGGAAGGATGCATGAAGACCAAACCCAGAATCCCATTTTTTAAGGAAAATGGGATTAGAGGGGAAAAGGGGAGTTGAGGGGAAAGACATGACAAGGATAACAAGTCTAATAGGCATGACAAGATGACCAAGTTTGCAATCCAAAAATTTGGAAAGTTGGATTTTGGGAAAAAAAGGTGACCTTTGAGGAAAGGATGCATGGAGGACCAAACCCAGAATCCTGAAATTTAAGGAAAAGGGGCTTAGAGGGGAAAAGGAGAGTTGGGGAAAAGGCACATTGGGGGTGACATGTCCAACATGCATGTTGGGATGACTGTCCAAAACTCTAAAATTTGAAAAGTTAAATATTGGGGGAAAAAGTGACCTTTAAGGAAAGGATGCATGGAGGAGCAAACCCATAATCCCAAAATTTAAGGAAAATGGTCTTAGAGGGGGAAATGGGTGCTGAGGGGAAAGACATTCCAAGGATGACAAGTTTGACATGCATGTTGGAATGACCAAGTCTAAAACTCTAAATTTATGAAGTTGGATTTTGAAGGAAAAATGTGACCTTTAAGGAAAGGATGTATGGACCCAACCCAAAATCCCAAAATTTAAGGAAAAAGGGCTTAGAGGGGAAAAGGAGAGTTGAGGGAAAGGCATGCCAAGGATGACAGGTGCAACAAGTATGTTGAGGTGACCAAGTATGAAACTCTAAAAATTAGAAAGCTAGATTTTGGGGGAAAAAGGTGACCTTTGAGGAAACGATTCATGGAGGACCAAACCCAAAATCTCAATATTTAAGAAAAATGCGCTTAAAGGGGAAAAGTGGAATTGTGGGGAAAGGTATGCCAAAAGATGAAAAGTTTGACATGCATGCTGGGATGACCAAGTTCAAAACTCTAAAATTTGGAAGGTTGGATTTTGGGGGGGAAATGTGACCTTTGAGGAAAGGATGCATGGAGAACCAAACCCATAATCTTGAAATTTAAAGAAAAGGGCTTAAAAGGGAAAAAGAGAGTTGGGGGGAAAGTCGTGCTAGGGATGAAAATTATGATAGGAATGTTGAGACAACCAAGTCTAAAATCTTGAAATTACTTAAAACCACCTAAAGAAAGGCCAAATTACAAGGAATTGACCACAAAAGGACCTTTCAACAAATTTTACTAAGGATATTTGATAAAAAACTTTGAATGAATACCCTTAAACAATTACTCAACATAGGAGACCCAACTAAATATTTCTCAAATTAGTTATCAACAAAGGGTGGATTTGGGTCAAATACACAACTTTTGGAGCATAAAAAAAAAATATGAGAGACACAAAAATGAGGTGCCAACACCTCCTATTTCTTCTTCTCCTAGTTTTGGTATGTCATATGTGCCCACTTTTGATATCCAACCTCTTCTTATTCATACTTCTCATATTATATCTACCTTTCATGTTCACCCTACTAGTATTTTGCCTATTTCCCATGCTATCACCCTATCTTCCTCCACTATTTGTAATTCCCACCCATTTTCTTCCTTGAGATGTCTTGGTTTCAACATTTTTTTAACTATGTACCAAGGGATGCATAGGTTGTGCTTGTGCTTATTATCTTGAGTGATGTATGGCATTTTTGGACCACTCGCATGTTTTGAGATGATGATCATCAACATGTTGGTCATTGGTGTCTTGTATGTATTGAGATGCATGTATGGAAACATGCCAAGTCCCTTGTGAGGACTTAATGTATTTCATTAATGTTGTATTCCTTAAGATGTGTGTATTATACCGTTTAATTATCCTAGTGATTTATTTCATAGTTATTAGTGTATGTATCATGATTATATGTTTTATATGATGTTGAGCCCCGTTGGATGATTTTCATGTGCTTTGGCTATTATATATTGAGCAAGTACGGATGACATGTGCATTGAGTGGATATAGGTACAAGATTATTTCTCCACTTGATATGAAGGCTTGAGTTATTCCCCAACAATAGTTATATCGGAGATGTCACTTTGGGCTTATGTGTTTGGTAGCCACTATTGCACTAAACTTGAGTGTGAGATGATCCTTATGTTTTGCCTAATGGTTTTGGATTTGAACCAATCGTAATTTAGGTATATGTGTGTTCTAGAAAACCGATAAATGTATCATTTTTAATGAGGTTCTTTATTTCTCATTTGAATGTAATTATATTTTTTTAAGATTAAATCTTGTGTTTGAATGGTGCTTGATGCATTGGGAGTCAAGAAATCGAGAAATAAAAGAAAAGGAAAATGATATTTAATATGCATTAGGAATATTATTTAAATTGTTGCAATTAGTTAAATTGTTATTCAAAATTATTTCTTTATCTTTGAAAAATTAAATAAAATATTAGAATTGTCTGGGAAAAGATTAGAGGGTGTTATTTTGTAAAATGAGAAATTAGAAAAATATAAATAAATTTTAAAAAATGGAAACAAAAGGGGTGGAGGGCCTAGCTTGATTGGCTAAAGCATCATGTTGCAGGGAATAGGTCACAAGGTCTAGTCTCCCCCCATCCTCGTAGTATCAGAGGGAGTATCGCACCAGTGTCATTTGTCATGTGAAAAAAAATTATCAGGCGAACTGTAGTTTATACGGGGCTACCCGATTCCTGCAACCTAAAAAAAATGGAAATAAAAGTGATAATTAAATTAGAAAATAGAATTGGAAAAGGGGCATAAAAGGACTTAGTATTTTGGGGTGGAGAGCCTAGTTTGATTGGCTAAAGCATCTTATTGTAGACAAGAAGTCACGAGGTCTAGTATCCCCTCCGTCCCTGTGGTACCGAAGGGCGTGTCGCGCTAGCGTCACCGATCACATGAAAAAAAATTAGGTGCACTACAATTTATAGAGGGCTACCTGATTTCTGCAATTTAAAAAAAAAAAGGACTTAGTCTTCTATTTTCTTATTATTCTCATTTGGAGCATTTTTGGTCTCAAAACCCTCTCTCTCCCTCAAAATAAAATAAAAATAAAAATGGTTAGAAATGCTTGGGAATGGAATTGTTTGGTTGGGAATTGAATTTTAAAGAACACGATTGACTGTAGGATAGATTGGCATTTGGATTTGCACCTGAAAATGAAGGAAATTGGTATTTTTGTGAATTCATGATTGAGGTAATCCTCCTCATTTTCTCTTGTTTTGAATTATTTTATTAAATGTTTGTCACACTTATCCTTAAGGAAGAATAAGGCCTTGATTTTGGTTTGAATTCATGCTTTTAATTGAGCAATTAAAATGTTACTTAAAAAAAAACTCTCTATTTTATGTCCTCACTATGACATTTTTTTCCAAAATTCATGAAATGTGAAATTTGACCACAAAAGTATGGTGTTGTGCATATTTAGAACCAAAGGGTATTTTTAGAAATTTAAAGTTTTCATTAATGGGGTATTTGGGAATTTTATGGTTTTCCAATATAAAATTAATTTAGAAAATTTGGAATTGTGTTTGACTATGGATGAATTTCAATGTGGGGAAATAAGTCTCATTATTATTTTTGGATTTAGAATCTTTTGAGACCATGTTTTTATCCCCCAAAAATGGTGCATTGAAATTTGTGCACACCCAAATAGTGCTTTGGCACGATGAACTTAGGATTTGAGGTGTAGGGCGAAGGAAAAAAGTGTCTCTTGATGTTGAATAAGGTACAAAGGGGCCCAAGGACATGATGGGTAAAGATATTTTTAATCAAGTGATAACTAAATACAATGGGTAATTAAAAATAACCAAGATAATGATTCATATGGCTTAGCCAGAGCCCTCATATAGGCCTAGTATGAGCATAGAATGTATAATCTCTTAGGGAATTGCTATTTGGGTTCCTCGCATGAGCGATTTGAATCATATTTGACTCTACTTAGTCATCTCTTCAAGTTATTGTGATGACACTCCTTCCCTAGATCCTACAGTTCCTCATCCTTGATGTCATTGGACTTGGTGTCCAATGAGAGGCCCCTCTTTAACCATGTTGTTATTGGAAGAGACCTTGATTGCACTTGTTTATGTCCATGCTATATGATATCATTATCACACATGATTATGTTTATGATGTATGAGACCATGGTTGCATGTGTTTATGTTTATGGTGTATGTTATGTGACATGGATTATCCCACATGCTTATTGTTGGTGATGTTATCCCCTTGAGCATGTGTGTTTTGTGTTTTGATGATTATTTTATTGGCATATATGAATTTGATGTAATCATTCTTATTCCATGTGTATGTGTGACTGATGATGTAGTATGGGCTAACTACACTTGATCCATGAGGATTCAAAGCGTATTCAAGCCACTATGCATCAATCCCAATAAAATCATTCAATGTAAACTAAACTAAGAATCCATTAAAACTAACATATTAAAATACAAAAGCTTAAAAAATACCTATTCTAATCCATTGAAAATTATCCTATTGGGGGAGTGGTGTCACATAGATGTGGAATGGTGACCTTTTCCTAGTCCCTTGGATAATGAGCTTGTTTCGATCGATTCTATTGAAGAGATTCGACGAAACCGATGAGAGATGTGTGTGAAAACATGATTTAAAAGCTAAATTAGCATGATGAAAGGTAATTTAACATGATAAATGTTATGATAATCGATATGGGTGTATGCAAAGCTATTATAAATGGAGTTTAAGCTCAAAAGATTAAAAGCCCAATTTCAAAACATGCTAAATGGATGAACCTATGTTACCATGGAAGCCATTAATGGAAGCTAAGCTAGTACGATGCAAGAAATTAACCTAAAATACCTTTAAAAACATAAAATGTGAGTGCAAGATGAAAGTAATTTTAGCAGCTTAAGTTTGCTCTTAAAAGATGGATCCTTATTTAATAGAGGAAAACTCTATTTATTGGAATAGATGCTTGATGTGGGATAATATTCAGAAGAGGGGATTTCAGGGCCCTTCTATTTGTTTTTTGTGTGGGGTTGGAGATGAGGATTTCTCACTTGTTTTTCCACTGTTCCTTTGCTTTGCAGCTCTGGAATTTTTTGTGGGGATTTTGGAAAAGCCCCTGTGTACATGCTTCCTCCCTGGTGGATTTTTGGAGTAGTTTAGGTAGGCCTCCTTCTGTGGCCTCTTTCTTGTAGGATGTGTGTTATGTTGGGCCTACCTTCATACTATGGAAGATTTGGTTAGAACGAAATCACAAAATATTTCATGGTGAAAAGATGTTGATTTAGCAAGTGTGGTAAGGAGTTATGGGTATGATTTAGGATACGGTGGTTGCTAAGTTTGAAGTGGTGTTTCCTTTGGAGCTGAGATATTGGATAGACTGGGGATTCAGGGGTTGTCTTTGGCTTCTTCTTGTGTTAGGAGAGGTAGGCAAGTGAAAACGAAAGTTCAAAGGGTGCATAGATGGATGCCCCCTTCGGCTGGCACTTTGAAGATCAACACTGATGGTTCCTCAAGGGGAAATCTTGGGCTTGCTGGGATTGGTGGGATTGGCAGGGATTTTTTGGGTTATGTGGTTTTATTCTTTTATTTTAATGAAGGGATGCAAACCATCAACCTAATGGAAGGTTTGGCAATCCTCTACACTTTTGAGTGGTTGGAAGATTGATGAGTGGGATCAGGTGTCCCATGAGCTCCGTCATGACTTGGAGGGGATCCTTGTCGAGGATGAGGATGGTAATGGTGAAGGATGATGTTACTTCTTGCTTTGTATTGTTGCTTCTTATGGATTTTGGGGTTGTGGCCCGTTGATTTTTTGTAATGCTCTTTTTTATTTTCAATAAAGTTTTTACCCCTTTTAATAATAATAATAATAAATTAATAAGATGAAATATTATCATGAAAGGGTATGAATTCACCTAATTAGGTTAATCATGTTAATAGATGAAAATAATGTGATTAATTGAATAGCTAGGCTAATTTGATTAATCAAGAGAAAAAAAGGATGAGTTTTAGGATGAAACGGTGTTAGTATATCTGATTTGAGTGCATGATATCATGCATGACATTTTTAAATGACTATGTAATTCCCTCCCCAAGATTAAGCTAATAGAATATTACAAAGTAACTAAATAAGATAAGTAAAAAATAAAATAGAATAATTAAAGATAAACTACTAGATTTAATGATAGAAATAATGATGAAGTCTTGTATGCTCCAAAAGAATATTTTTCAAGTTAGATACTTTCTCTGTTAATCCAACAATTAAATTTACGAGAGGGAATAAATAAATGATAATGTCACTAAAAAAAATCCATAATCATTACTTTATGAGGATTCCAATAATGTATACACCCAATGTTAATATAAACAAAACAAATGATTTTTCCTTTCTAAAATCAAACATTATTGTTCCAACTTTACACTAGTTGTAAACATCATTCGTATTCATTTAAACTACACATAAATGTGGAAATATATTTTGATAAGGTTAGTATTAAATCTCCACAATAACGTTAACTTATCCCCCAAGAGATATTATTACAATTAAATCATAATTAAATAGGACATCTAAAATTGTTAGTGAAGGTAAAATCAATATTACATAAAGGCCGAGATATGTAACATAATCAAATACTAAAGATGCATCATAAGTGTTAAATCAACCTCAATCTATTTACCTTTCCGTGTGAGCTATTTAATGCCTAATCATTAGAAATGAAGACAATAATTTAAACAATACTTTAAACCAATATTACAAGCATAAACATACAAGAAATAAGCTAACAAGAACTATACCATCCAATATTGAACACCCTATTGTTATAGGACTAATAACTCAAAAACTTGAGATTGATTATGTATATTTTTAGTATACACACACAACTAAACATATACACATAATTCGTGGCTATTTAGTTCGTTAACATTTGTTAGTAACTATAATTTAATGATCTATAAATTTTAATGTTATACTTCACAAATAAAACCTTATTTCCTTACTTCATAACTCTACCCAAATTATTATTCTTCTTACAAAAATTTCTAGGTGATTTCATTTACCAACTTTGCTTACTATACCTAGAATCTTCTATGATAAGTTGTTTGAATCACTTTTATATAAATTAAAATATTTTTTTTCTTGAATTAAATGGAGATATTGTTCATCCACATAAATAATTAAACTCTCTAACAAGAACACAATCTCAAAAATAAGTGAATAAATAAAATCAACAATTTGGAACCGGTATTTCTAAGCATTATACAATTAAGGCTCTTAATGGATAACTAGAAACTATTTTTTAACAACTAACTTAAGAATCCATGTAAAGGTTTTTTCCCATGTTTCTATCTTTCAAATTTAAGAGTTCCTTCAGATATTTCCCTTGCCGTCATGATACCCTAACTTAGTTTCACTCAATTTGTGTTTGGTTTTCAATTTATTGTTTTAGTTTCAAAGTAGGAGACGGTAATGTTTTAATCATAAATTATATTTGGTTTACTGGGTTTCTCTGATTTTTTGATGTTCTAAAAATATTGGATTTCTAGACCCTTTAAATTTTATCATCTAACTCTTTGTCTTTCATTTAGTGTGAATAGATTTTTAGGACTGTTTTATGACAGATTTTTATTATGAATAAGGATGTCAATGTTTTCTTAATAAATCATAATTGGTGATCTAGGTTAATACAAATTTTAAATATATTTTTCTAAAATTAATTATAGAAAAACCCATTAAATTATATGCTTCAATAGCATCTTTATCATTTTTTATGATCAAATACATGAAACTACTTTTAAACGAATTATTGTTTGGCATAAGGGCTATAATATTGTTACCTCAACAAAACCAACATGTTTCTCTCTTGAAATCCATTGGTTGAAAGTCCCAAGATATTCTTTCTTATTCAACACATGTACCTGAAATACAAAGATCCACAAAGAAGAAAAATAATATGACAAATGGGCTCTCCACCCAACCATAGGATTGAAATTCAATCCACCCCTGATCTAGGGTCACAAAGCACTTCCACAAAATAATTTCTACATAGGATTCACAACCAAAGTGTAACATATAACATCCACATTACTAAACTTCACACATTACAACCACTAATCACAAGGATTCCTAGACAAGTTTACCCTTTATATACTTTGCACTTCACAACATCTTGCATTCATATTTCTTTGTTTTAACACACAAAAGAGTATAAATGAAATTAAACTAAACAAGGTGGAAGAATCAAAAAATTCAAACCCCAACACACTACTTGCAACAACACAAGAGATTCAACATCAAATTTCACATAGATTTTTTATAAGCAAGATCAATATGACAACAAACTCATTACAAATCAACAAAGATAGATAACTAAAAGGGTAGACCTCACCAAGAAAGTTTTCTATCCATCTAGTGGAAAAAATCCCTCCAAGCACTCTCTTCCTTGATCTTCCTTGAACCCCAAATGAAGAATAAAAACTCAATGAGAACTCAAGAACAATCCCCAAAGGGAATCAACCCAAAGACCAGAGCAAACTAAAAAGTAGAAGAGAGAAAAACCCCCTTCTCCTCACAAATAGAAAGAATAAATGGAAGGGGAAAAGGAAACCACCTTCTCAACTTCCCAACCACCCTTTCAAGTCTAATTTTCATCACTTTTTATAAGTGGGTAATTAGAGTGGGTTTAAGACTTTATTAAAGGGGTTTTATGGAATAAAAACATCCCTATCCCATAAACCTCTCACCTAGGGAACTTGTTAAAAAAATAAGCCAACATAAAGACTACATAAAACATAAAATAAGTGACCATATTAATAAAGTGACTTAAGGGACTAATAAAACAACTCTCACATACACACAACCCATACCACATAAAACAAGGTTAAATTGCATGCCCATGACAAGACTAATACTTCACAAGGATACATTAATGAAAGTAGTTATGCGATCCCCTTATTGACATTGGCCAATTTTTACCTATTTTAGTCAACCAAGAAAGTGTGTCAGTATTACTCGTGATTAATAATTATAAAAAAAAATGACATATGAATTAAAAATTCTAAGAATAATAATCAACTAGAAAATTAGATCCACTAATCTACACAAGTAACATGCAATTTAACACTCCTTACTCATATGATACCTATTATAGAGTCAAGAAACAATTGAGTGAATACTATCTGTTATCAAAATATCACCACTTATGTCAATAAAATATTTAACTTATAATGCACACTACTATAAGTAACATTGAATATCAATAATTTTCTTCATAATCACACCTACTCACATCTATGATATGTAATCACCTAACATAATGTAATCCACTAAATATACATAATAATATTACCAAAAATTGAGCCTCTTGATCATTGCATATTTATGTAGATAAAGAATGGAACTCATCTGACTATCACAAGAATTCACAACAATACTTAGATTGGATTAATCAAGAATATGAACATCTTCATGGTGTAGCAACAACCATCACTCATGTGTACTATCCAACATGAAAGAACATAGAATATAACATATAAATCATCAAAAACTAATAGGATCAACAAGGCCATAAGGGACAGGGTCTTACAGTCTACATTTTTCCCCTCTTTGAAGTGAGGTACCTATTACGTTGGTTCAATGAGTGATGCCTTTTCGGGTTAAACCTACTACTCAAATAAAATAAATAAATGATTTTTTGGATACCCCACTATTGCCCCAATGGAAGGAATAAGCTAGTTCCCTGTCCCCTCGAGAAGTTGGGTGGAAATTTTGAATTTTAGGTTGATTTCTCGACAAAGGTAAAATATAGGTTCATATGCTAAAACAGGCCCCGAGATGCTAAAAATGGCCTTAGAAACACAAAAAACCAGCTCAAAGTAGGTTGCACAAGGTGGAAATAGGTAAAACGGGTTAAAACCCTAGCTTTTGGCTCAAATTAGGGCTAAAACCCCTAATTTTTAGGCTTAAATAGGTGAGAAGGGTTACACTTCCAATTCATTTGTGCATTCAACCCTTAGAGATTTGTGCATTTTGGAGCTCTGACACCTTGGCGAGATGGCACAACGAGTGCTTCCTCTTCACCTTTCGGAGTGGGTTCGAGAGTACCAACGCCGAGCAGACCCAGGACCCCGAGTATGTGACTTGAAACTTGCCTTGATTTTTGCATTTAGGTGCATTTAATAGGGGGTCAAAATTAGTTTTCTAGGCACGTCATTATATAGCGACGCAATTGATGCATCAAAAGCATTGCTATTGATTTTATAATGACGCACCTTCTATCTAGTGGTGCACCACCATTTTTTGCTCTAGTGATGCTTTTGATTAGGGTGTTGCGATTCTAATATAGCGACACATGGCCTTTTTAGGTTTAGCATCGCTCACTTGCGGTGGGTGACACACTTTCCAAATAGTGATGCACCTGTGCTTTTAGATATAGCGATGCATAAGAATGTTGATTCCCTATTGAGCGTAGCGACGTGCATCACCAAATTGATGACACACCCCCGAAATGTATACAACAACGTACCCTCGAAATAGTGACGCTATTGATTTCAATGATGCTTTTGAGGTTTTAGGATGCAAAGTCTCTCATTTTGATCACTTTGTTGGCTTATTAGCAAATTGACACTATGTGTGCTATGTGTGTAGGAGGATCCTCCACCATTGATGTCGCAAGAGCACTATTCTGACATTTTGGTAGCAGTGAGATACTTTGAGGACGAGGATGTGAAGTGGCTGGGTATGTTGGGGTTAGGCTTCATCACTTTCTTGTCTGAGGTTTGGACCCACCTTGCTATGGTGATGACATTGATTAAGAGGTGGCACAACGAGACCTCTTCGTTTCACCTACCCACTGGCGAGGCCATCATTACACTTGAGGATGTGTGGCACATATTGCAATTGTTGATTCATGGAGAGCGTGTCATATATGACACGAATGTCAAGAGAGATGCATGTTACTCCCTCCTACACAAATGATGGATTATCTTGGTGAGCTCTTAGATTGATTTGGATCTATACTGTAGGTAGGTGCCTATCTTTGGATTATTCATTACGGTATTGATTTCTGGCACTATTGCCCCCAGATCGACAGTGCAAAGATTTCAGTCCTGATTGGGTAGTATCATGGGAGGGGATGATCAAGAGGACTGTGATGTACACATGGGGTCCAGTTCTTCTTGGTTCCTTGTACCATGACATGCATCGGGCGGTGTATTACGAGGGCAGGGGCATAGGGGCAGGAATTACACTGCTCCATATATGGGGTTACGAGCATATTATAGTTTTGAGGCCCTTGGTGGTTTTGGAAGACATTCACAAGGATGAGCCCATCATCTTAAGGTACAAGGTGTCGATGAGTCTAGCACATGGGCCCTACAAGTTTATCATATTGGCATCGTGTCATTGATGACATGATCATTTTTCAATGGAGGCCATGGTTGCAGGCTCCACCTTGGTATGATGATCAACAACAGTTGTATTTTGATCAACAAACCAAATATATGCAAGGGAGAGAGCACACAATGATAGAGAGATACCTCCTAGACTACGTAGCTAGATAGTTTGGGGAGGTACAAGATGTACCTCCTCAAGATTACATAGTAGTTTTTGCTAGATCTCAGTGAGAGGTCCTATGGGGAGCACAAATTGACCCCATAGTGGTAGTCAATGACTTTAGATAGCTCGTTGCCCAACCATGAGCTTATGATCAGGGCATTCCAGATGTGAGGACCACCCTAGATTATGATGCATGGTTCAAGCCACCCGTTCGTTGGACATATCCAATGGGGGGATACCTCAAAGGTAGAGAGAGAGGTAGAGGCTGAGGCTGAGATGAGGGAAAAGATGGCATTAGGGATGGGGGCCAAGGCCGAGGGCAGTAGCTAGAGTAGGACAAAGCATAGGTGCCAGATGATGGGCACTAGCAACAACGACCAAATCAGGTTCATCAAGACCTAGGGCAATAGGATGGGCAAGTTTCGTTGGCACCACCGCCTACTCCACCCGTACAACCAGATGTACAAGAACAAGCACATATACAGGCCCTCACTTCTGAGAGAGATCAACTGTGCTAGTAGCTACAAAACATGACAACACAAAGAGATCATGATGTCAAGTTGTGACAACAACTAGACTTGCAAATGGCCCAGGAGATTGGGCAGAGGCAACAACTTGAGGCGGTGACATCTACATCATAGGGATAGACAGTGCTTGCCTGTTTGTACAGAGAGGTAGTTATACAGGTTGCTTATTATCGTATGCATTATCATTAAGATGTTCCTCAAGTGATGAGACAACCTAATTTTTTCCAAAGGAGCAGAGCACCACCTAGACCTGAGGATCAACCATCAATTAGGGGTGAGTCGAGCAACCACCAGGGTTAGCCAATTTTGTATACACTTTTTGATTATTTATACAGATATAGATTCATGAGCTCATTTTTTATAGCCTCGTGGATATTTTACTTTTGATTTGATATTCATACATTGATTCAGATATTGTATCATGACAATCATTTTTTGATATATATGAGATGACTCGTATCCATGATGTGATGTCCTTTATTTCATGCTTTATAAATGTATGGATGCATATGATATGATGTGATGCTATGTTTGTGTATGCATGCAATGTGATGGATGTGCTTCTTTTATTTATGCGATATGTGATATGTGATCATGCAATGCTTATGATATGCGATGTAATGTAATGAATGTGTTATCTTATTTTTCAATATCTTTGTATGATATGTTATGGGATGGATGCTATGATATGCCATGATATGCAAATGATATGTAGGATGTATGGATGGATGCATTTATTTTTGTGTATTTTTTCTCATGTCATTTATGATGTATGTATGTATATGGATGATGCTTATGTTTATGCTTATGATATGGATGTTTATGAATGAGAATGCAATGTATTAAGATGCTTAGAATAACAAATCTCTATTATTCAAAACAACTTAAATGATGATGATGATACAATGGATTATGTTATGCTTTGATGATATGCTGATGATTTTATGAGATGTAGGCATGTTGATGATTTTGTGGATGTGAGATGGATGCATGATGATGGTTTTGTTAGTTGTCATGATACCAAGTTAGCGTGGAAAGAAGATAGAAGAATAAAATTAATGAACACTGATTTTGAAGATTGACTCAATAAGTCCAACAAGTCCATGATCCACTGAGACTTTATTAGATATGGCGATGAGATGGATGATTTTTCTCATATCTTGGGATCGAGATTTTCCCTCATTCCTTATGTTTGATATAACACATAGACACGATGCATCAAGGTATTAATAACCAGGATGGTGTTGTATCTAGTGTAATGGACTTTGACTCTATAAATAGATAGGATAGTTCTTGCTCACACCTTGACATACAGAAACCTCATTGGAATGTAGTTTAGTAGTTCAAAATATATCGAACCAAAGCATATGTAATAGTCAACAATCTACTCCAAACAACTTCCCTACACAGAACTAAGCAAGTATGTGCCAAGATTATTTTACAAGAATACCCACAAGGACAACAAACAAAAGATAATGATCGATGCCCCATTCCTTTCTCTCTAAATCATTGAGACATCATCAGGAGGTCCTCAGAATGGGTCATTGAGATAAATCAAAAGAAAATATCAAAGACAAACAGTCAGTGTTCTCTTGCCAGTTTAACATAACTAAGGTGATTTCTGATGTTGATGTCTATTGCAGGAAGGATGCATCCTAGGAAATGTTGATCAGGTGTTTTTATTAGGATGAGGTGTGTGATAAGACATTGATACAAACTCCATAGACTCATTTACCTATGATCTAGACTTTAGCTTTTGACAGTTAGATTTTCACTTTACAGCTTGTGACACTTGTTTTACTGAAGTTTGAAGATGACGATTGATTTATTATGGATGAACTTTTTTGTTGGTGAAAGCGAAATGGGATGGATGATTTTGGATTTTCTAGAATATTTCAATGTTTTTGATATTTTGAAAATGTTTTGAGGCTGTTTAGGGTCTTTTTCAAATATTTATGTGAATGTTTTGGTTTTCAATTATTTGAGGTTGTTTAGGGTTTTCCCAAAGATATTTGATATTGTTTAGGTATTTTGAATGTTTTCTTCTTTTTTTTTGGGGGGGGGTTTCAAATTTCCAATGTTTTTGTGTTTTGAAATATTTTGGGGTTTTCCAAAATTTTATGAATGTTTAGGGGTTTTTTGAATTTCGACCAAGAACCTAACCTAAAAGACTATCCTAGGGGCCTTAGGGGTTGATCAAAGATTAGCCTTGCCTACATTATACACGCAGAGACCACGTAGTTTGACTAACCTGACTTATTGATGATAATAGATGAATAATTGATGGATTTTCAACTTATTATGATAGACTCCTAAAGGGCTGACCTAGGGTGTCTCGAGGGCACATCAATGATGGCCTTGTCTACGTTCAAGCTTAGAGACTCATAGTTCGACACGGTACTATTTTTGGATTTTCGATGTTTTGATCTTTTTAGGGATTTTGATGTGTTTTGGATGTTTTGGCTTTTTGACTTTACAATTTTTCAAATGTTTTTGGATTTTAGCTGTATAGGAATTTGGATGTTTTTAGATTTTTTGATGAATTTTTTACGATTTTTTTGGGATTTTCGATGAGATTTCTAATAACCTTAAGATATACAAGAACTTGATTTGATCCAGAATGAATTGCTCATAGCGTGACGCAATAGACTACCTCGATATAGGTAGGACATGCTGACCTTAGGAATATTCCAAGCAGTATTAAAGGGGATACGATACTTCACAATATCAAGCTATGTTATGGATGTGGATGGGTGATGGGATAAATAGGATGATGATGTGATGGATGGATGCGATGCAAAGAATGATAGGATAAAGAGGCATAGAATATATGGAGGTGCTTTATTTATGTGAGGTGCATGTTTGCTAGGTTTTCACCAAGGTACTTGCCCAAAGTTCCATTGAATTAGTTTTCACTAGAGGACGATTGTTTTTCTTTACTTTTTTCAATCTTTTTTTCTTTTCTTTTTTTTGGATTTTTTATCATTTTTTTGTTTTTGTATTTTTCTAATTTACACTCTTCAAGCTTTAGGCATAATTTTTTTTAAGATGCAGACTATTGGTTGGTTATTCCAAGGGTTCACCTTTAGGAATTTACAATTGATATGCTCATAATCCATAGCTTACTATAACAATAAATGGGCCTAACCAATTAGGCTAAAACTTTCCTTTACTGTCCTGATCTGGAAGATTTTTCTGATTTTGTTTTAGGACAAGATCCCCTACCTGGAAAGACCAAATCTTGATCTTCTTGTTATAGCTCCATTCTAGTCAGTTTTGATATACTTGCAAGTGATTAAGGGCCTTGAGGCAACACTCATCCAAGAATTCTAGCTCATTTAGCTGAGAAACTCTTTATTTTTCACCAGTGATAAGATTTTGCAATGACACTCGCAAGAAGGGAAGCTCAACCTTAATAGGTAGGATGACTTTTGATATGTAGACCAAGGAGAATGGGGTTGCACTTCTAGGTATGTGGATACTAGTTCGATAGACCCAAAGGGTGGGATTTAATTGCAGATGCCAGTCACAGACAACTTCATTGACCATTTTCTTTAGGATTTTCAAAATGGTCTTATTTGTAGCCTTAGTTTGACCGTTGCCCTGGGGGTAATATAGGGTAGAGAGCTGATGTTGGATGTTGAATGTTTGACATATCTTTTTCACATCCCAATTCTTGAAGGGTGTTCAGTTGTCTGAGATACAGGCTTGCAGAACACTGTAGCGGTAGATAAGATAATTTAGGATAAATTGGGCAATTTGCTTCCCTATTATGTAGGTCATAGGAATAGCTTCGACTCACTTGGTAAAGTACTCAATGGCTATTATGATGAACTTGTGGCCATTAGATGAGGTGGGAGTAATCTTTCCTATGAGTTCAAGCCCCCACTACGAGAAAGGCCAAGGTGTGACCATTGGTTGTAATTTTCGAGTTCGACCATGAATAAGATCTCCATTTTTGTTGACACTAGACACACTTTTGCACATACTAATGGGCTTCTCTTTCCATGGTTGGCCAGTAGTACCCCATCCTCAACAGTTTCTTAGCTAAAGTCATACCATTGGAATGGGAACCACATATTCCATCATGTACTTTTGTTAAGGTGGTCAAGGCTTCTCTTGATTGAGACATCGTAGTAATGTCTCCTCGATGCTTCGATAGTATAAGGTATCACCTAGGACCATGAATCGAGATACCTTTTTAACAAAGGCATTTTTAAGGTTGGAGGTGATATCAGTTGGGAGGGTTCCTTTTCTAAGGTAGGTGAATATATCACGATACCATAAGGAACTAGGACCAATGATGACACACATAAATTCAAATTCTAGGATTTCAAAAGTTGCTATGAGAAGTTGTTCTACCAAGAATTCGCATTGAAGGACATTGCACGACATATCTAACAATAACCCAATTATTGCCATAGTATCTGCTACTCGATTCTTCATGCGAGGAATATGCTCAAAATTTATGTCTATGAAAAAGTCCTTGAGATTCTCTACCATCTTCGTGTAAGGAGTAAGCTTGTCATCCTTAGTTTGGTAGTCGTCACTCACTTGGTTGATAACCAGCTGTGAGTCCCCATAGACCTTTAACTCTTGTATTTTCCATTGAACGACTATCCTTAGACCTATGATTAGGGATTCATACTCTGCTATGTTGTTAGTACATGGAAATGATAGCCAGTACGACTTCGCAATGAAATAACCTTGAGGGTGATAAAAAGAATACCCGCCCTTGATCCATGTTGGGTAAACAATCCATCGAAGTACATTTTCCATTGATCTATTGCATTGACAAGGAACACTGACTCATCAAGAAATTTAGATATCAACGGGTTCTCTACATAGATAGGTGCTTTTTCTAGTTGGTCTATGATCACTTGTCCTTTGATTTCCTTTCACTCCATGTACTCTATGTCAAATTTAGTTAAGATCATTACCCATTTGGCCATTCGCCTAATGAGAGTTACTTTGGATAACATGTATTTCAATGGGTCGATCTTTGCAATAAGCTTGAGTTGATGTGACAACATGTAATATCTGAACTTTTGTGAAGCAAAAACCATCACCAAGCATGCTTTCGTAATGGATGAATAATTCATATCATAGCCCACCAAGGTCTTGTTGATGTAATAGATAGCTCTTTCTTTTCCATTTTCATCATGTTATGCTAGAAGATCACCTAGTGTTGTTGATTTTTCTAAGATATACATGATCAATATTTTGTTCGATATCAATGACATGAGCACTAGAGGTGTCAATAGGTAGTTCTTGATCAACTGGAAAGCTTTATCACACCTCTCATCCCACTTGTAAGTTATTCCTTTATGGAGAAGATGCAAGAAAGGGTGAATTTTATCTGATAATTATGCTATGAACCTTCTGATGGAATGCAATCTTCCTTGTAACCCTCTCATCTGCTTTAGTGTTTGTGGGGTTTTTGTTGGAAACACAAGGGAAAACAACTGAGAGGGGGGGTGAATCAGTTATCACAAAAATTATACTTATTAAACTTATTCTCATATCCGATAAATCTACATGAAAGCTTAAACCATCACCACATCAAAAACACACATAACATGAAGATTTTTGCGTGGAAACCCTATTAGGGAAAAAACCATAGTGGAGGTTAATCCACAAGTTTATACTCTATTAAATGTATTACAAATGGGGAATGCACATGCATTCAGGAACACTTCCTAGAGTTCACTGCTCAAATACAAAAGGCTTATTGCCCAAAGGAAGACACACTGTCTTACAGTCACATTCAGATTACATCCATCTGAGATATCTTGAATTGAGAAGATAGCATATGCTAATGCCTGATTACAGTTCTGGTTAAGCACATGAACACTTCATTCTGCTCACTCTTCTTCATGCTTTACTTCTTCCTTAGAAAGATTAAAACATTATTCACACATATCACTCGCACATCTCGCTTCTTACATACCATTCTCCTCAAAACAATTGATCATATATATCCACAATTAGGGATAACATCAACTACATGTTGGCCCAACAAAACATGAAATGTGTACAAACTATTGGCCTAAATTAATAAATAATTTATCAATGTGAATCAAATAGTGTCAGCTAGAACATAGCAAGGACCCAAAACAACATGTCTCAAACATGAAACACCTTAAACAATTAGCCTTGAAGATCCACAACATGCTACAATCACCCTGTCGGCCATGATCACGAAAAACATGAACTCTCAGAAGAAAATCACCAATTGTGAGCACAACAATCGATGCAAACCAACAACACAGATATAACATGATCTAGTAAAATCCACAAGAATCATGAATCACCATAGAAGCATCTGCAACAACTCAGATTACTAGAATAACATCATCTTATTTTAGGAACACTAGCTACAATAATCGAACAACTATCGAAACACTAATACTCATAACTTGATCAAATCTTCATGCGAACCTCTGAAACTTCAGGTCGATAAAATAGATATACTTGAAAACAAACCCTTTAATCCACAACTCCTTATCCTTAATATACTGAGCTATCCATCATACTAAACTTCATTGCATCACCAACAACCTGTAACTTATTTTATTATAATTTTCTCAATATCCTTGACATATACAACCTTAAAGACATTAATGCCAATAGTGTTGACATCAATGACAACCACATATCAGCAATATCCAACAATCTCCCCCTTTTGCATTGATGGAAACACATGATGTGAAAAACACCATCAATGATACTTTCTCTTAGCACTTTCTCCCCCTTAGTTTTTGACTATTTTCTTCTTAACTCTTTCGTAGATTTTCACATGAATCTTCTCCCCCTTTGACATTAATGACAAAGGTATGCATTATCTTTCTCCACAGAAGCTTTGAACCACATATCTGAAATCTGACTACTCCCCCTGAGTAGTAGCCACTATAACATTAATCTAGATCATAGGATATGACTATGAAATGCACAAACTGATGCAAGTCATTGCATCTTAATTCTGATTAGGAGGTGTAATCACCCCTAGCTTCCCTTTGAGATACTCAAAAGTATCCTTAGGCAAGGGCTTGGTAAAGATATCTGCAATATGTTCCTTAGTAGGCACATACTCCAATCTGACTTCCTTTTCACTCACTTTCTCTCTTAAAAAGTGAAACTTGATAGATATATGCTTGGTTTTTGAATGTAGCACCATATTCTTAGAAATGTTAATTGTACTTGAATTACCATAGAATATAGCAATAGGTTCATCATACACAACTCTGATATCTTTCAACATCTGCTTCATCCATAATACTTGAGTACAATTGTTAGCAGCAACAATGTATTCTACCTTTGCAGTAGATAAAGAAATGGAATTCTGCTTCTTACTTAACCATGAAATCAACTTCTTTCCCAAGAAAAATGCACCACCACTAGTACTCTTTCTATCAGTCATATCTCCTACCCAATCAGCATTAGTAAAAGCACTCAAAGTAAGGTCGTCTTCTTTAGGATACCATAGGCCAAAATCAATTGTCCCCTTTAAGTACCTAAAAATCTTCTTCATAGCTATCACATAAGATTCCTTAGGATCAACTTGAAATCTTGCAACAATGCATACAACATTCATGATATCAGGTCTATTTTGAGTCAAATAGAGCAATCCACCAATCATGGATTTGTATCTAGTTTGATTTGTTTTAGGAGAATCATCATCTTGTGTCAACTTACATCCGGTCACCATAGGTGTACCAACTGGCTTTGAATCTTCCATACCAAACTTCTTTAGCAATTCTTTCACATACTTGGACTGAGATGTAAAGATCCCTTTAACTAGCTAAACAATTTGCAATCCTAAAAATAATTTCATTTCTCCAATCATAGACATCTCAAACTCACTTTGCATCCCATCAACAAACTTCATTCACAAACTATCATCTCCTCCAAAAATGATATCATCAACAAAGACTTCAACAATCAAATCTTTACCATGATCAATCTTGAAAAACAAGTTACTATCAATAGTACCTTTATTAAATCCAAGCTTCAAAAAATACTTGTCCAATCTGGCATACTAATCTCTCAAGGCTTGCTTAAGTCCATACAATGCTTTCTTCAACCGACAAACCATATCTCCTTGATCAGTCAGTTGAAATCCATCAGGTTGCTCAATATACACTTCTTCATCTAGTTCACCATTTGGAAAAGCTGACTTGACATCCATCTGATAAACCTTGAAGTTTTTGTAAGCAGCATAAGCAAGAAATAGTCTCACAACTTCAATCCTAGCAACAGGAGCAAAATTTTCTTCAAAGTCAATTCCTTCCATCTGAGAGTATCCTTTACGCACCAGTCTTGCTTTGTATCTAACAACTTCACCTTGCTCATTCAGTTTGTTTCAAAAGACCCATTTAGTTCCAATTACATTTTTGTCCTTAGGTCTAGGAACAAGAATCCATGTATCATTCTTCTCAATTTTCAATAGTTCTTCTTTCATTGCTTCCACCCAATGTTCATCTTTGCATGCTTCATCGACACTATTAAGTTCAGTCTTTGAGATCAAACATTATTCTTCTGCAATTCTGCTCCTAGTTTGAACACCTTTGTTCTTATCACCTATAATCTGATCTTTTGAATTATTTAGTCTCACATACCTTGGATTCTTAGGCTGTTCATGAACATCAGGCTCTGCACTTTCACTAGTTTCTTCCTCTTGATTTTCCTGATTTAGAGTATGATCTTTCTTTCCTTTATCTGTATTGTTATTATGATCGTCTGAATCATATCCATAGGTTTTGGGTGGTCTAAATGTGTCTTCATCAACCTTTACATTAGTGCTTTCAATTACTTTCCTTAATCTCTTGTTGTAGCGCCAATAGGCTTTACTTTTAGTAGAATAACCAAGAAAGATTCCTTTGTCACTTCTAGGATCAACCTTTCCTATATCTTCATCTCTTTTGATATAGCATTTACTCCCAAAGATTTTGAAGTATCTAACATTAGGATTATGACCAAACCGTAGCTCATAAGGAGTCTTACTAGTATCACCTTTGATAGGTACCCGGTTGAGAGTATAAATGGTAGTACTCATAGCTTCTCTCTAGTAGATATGAGGAAAATTTCCTTCCAACATCATAGTCCTAGCAACTTCTTGAATTGTCTTATTCTTCCTTTCCACAACTCCATTTTTCCGAGGGGTTTGCGGGATAGATAATTGTCTCTTTATCCCATGCTCTTCATAGAAAGAATTAAACTCACTGGAAGTGAATTCACCACCTCTATCTGATCTCATGCATTTAATCTTTAGACCCATCTTTGTCTCAACCATAGCCTTGAAAATCTTGAATTTCTCTAGAGCTTTAGATTTTTCCCTTAAGAAAGCGGCCCACATCAATCTAGAATAATCATCAATAAGTAACATGGAATACCTGTCTCCTTGTAGACTTCTGACTCTAGAAGGACCACACAAGTCAGTATGCACAAGCTCCAATACTTCATTTGAACAATGTCTTTTTCTTTGGAATGAAACTCTAGTTTGCTTCCCTAACTGACATTCCTTGCATATAGTATTAGTAGGTTTTATCAACTTAGGAAGATCTCTCACTGCCTGAGTAGAACTTATCTTGATAATATTGTCAAGGTTTACATGACACAATCTCTTATGCCACAACCAACTTTCATCAACTTGAGAAATTAGTCAAATTTTACTAGTAGTACTTAGGTGAAAGATATTACCTTTTCTTTTTGTACCAAATGCAATCACATTTCCAAAACTCCCCAATATTATACACTTTACATCCTTGAATTGAAGATTATATCCCTTGTCAATCATCTGTCCAACACTTAAGAGATTATGCTTCAAACCTTCCACATATAGAACATCATCAATATTATGCTTACAATCAAAAGAAATGGATCCTCTGCCATGGATTACACTAGCTTTGTCATCACCAAATCTTACAACAACACCATCATACTTTTCTAGGCTCACAATTTTACTTTTATCACCTGTCATGTGATGAGAGCATCCACTGTCAATCACCCATTCATTTTTTTCTTCAACTCTGGCAGCTAGAGCTTTCTCCACATTCATGCAGCTAGTAGAATCAGTAGGTACAAGATTATTTTCCTTGATAGCAATAAATACCCAATCATCCTCACTTGCATTTCCTTTAGCAGATTCATCATCTGTCACACCTTCGTCAGCAAAAAAAAACACTTTCTTTGGAATCTAGGCTTGTTAGATCTTGGCTTAGGAACTCTTTCAGGACAATTTGAGGCAAAATGACCTATCTTATTGCAAGAAAAACATTTAAGAGGAAATTTCACTTTATACTTACCTTCTCCTTTGGCTACCCTCTTGACAAGAAGTGTTTCAAGCTCATCTATTTCTCTCTCTTCTTCTTCAATATCTCTCATTTCTTGCTCATACTTGGACATTTTTCTAGAAGACATTTCTCCCGGATCATATCTCTGCTTATCTTTTCCAGAGATAGTAGCTTTGAATGCAGATTCTATCTTAGGAAGAGATTTACCAAACTCACTTAACTCAAAATTAGCAAGCTTACCAATCAACATGTCTCTAGTTAAATTTGTCACAGTTTGGATCTCCTCAATAGCAACAGCTTTGTGTTTGTATGTAGCAGGAAAGGATCTGAGCACTTTAGCAACAATCTCTGATTCTTCCAATGTTCCACCACCACATTTGATACTACACACTAATTCATTCACTCTCTACATAAAAGAAGTGATGTTCTCATCTTCACCCATTCTCGATGTTTCATATTTCCCTTTCAGGCTTTGCAACTTAGCAATCTTCACATGGTTATCACCTTCATACAAAGTTTCCAACTTTTTCCAGATCTCATAAGTAGTCTTCAGCTCCATTACATTTTTCATTTCAAAATCAATTAGAGCACTCAACAATGCTTCCTTAGCCCTGATATTGTATTTGCTTCCTTGATTTCACCTACAGTAGAAGGACCATTATGTGGGATGATATATCTATTCTTTGCAATTTTCTAGTAAGGTTCACCAATGCATCTCAGATGACACTCCATTCGAGTCTTCCACAAAGAATAATTTGTTCCATCAAATCTCAGACTATCCTTCTTATATGTCGCCATCCCGGATCACCTCAAGCGATCAAGCTTCTCTAGAGGAACCTGCTCTGATACCAATTGTTGGCAACACAAGGGTAGACAACTGAGAGGGGTGGGGGGTGAATCAGTTGTCACATAATTATACTTATTAAAATTATTCTTAGATCTGATAAATAAACATGAAAGCATAAACCATCACCACATCAAAAACACACATAACACAAAGATTTTTGCGTGGAAACCCTATTAGGGGAAAAACCACAGTGGAGGTTCATCCACAAGTTTATACTCTATTAAAAGTATTACAAATGGGGAATGCACATGCATTCAGGCACACTGCCTAAAGCTCACTGCTCAAATACAAAAGGCTTACTGTCTAAAGGAAGACACACTATCTTATAGTCACATTCAGATTACATCCATCCGAGAGATCTTGAATTGAGAAGATAGTATCTGCTAATGCTTGATTACAGTTCCGGTTAAGCACATGAACACTTCATTTTGCTCACTCTTCTTCACACTTTACTTATGCCTTCGAAAGATTAGAACATTATTCGCACATAGCACTTGCACATCTCACTTCTTACATACCATTCTCCTCAAAACAATCGATCATATATATTCGCAATTAGGGATAACATCAGCTACATGCCAGCCCAACAAAATATGAAATGTGTACAAATTGTCAGCCTAAATTAGTAAACAATTTATCAATGCGAATCAAATAGTGTCTGCTAGAACATAGCAAGGACCCAAAACAACATGTCTTGAACACAAAACACCTTAAACAATTAGCCTCAAAGATCCACAACACGCTAAATCACCCTATCAGCCATGATCATGAAAAACATGAACTCTCAAAAGAAAATCATCAATCACGAGCATAACAATCGATGCGAACCAAAAACACAAATAGAGCATGATCTAGAAACATCCACAGTGTTCGCCAGAACATAGCAAGGACCCAAAACAACATGTCTCGAACACAAAACACCTTAAACAATTAGCCTCGAAGATCCACAACACGCTAAATCACCCTATCGGCCATGGTCATGAAAAACATGAACTCTAAAAAAAAAATCATCAATCACGAGCATAACAATCGATGCAAACCAAAAACACAAATAGAGCATGATCTAGAAACATCCACAAGCATCATGAATCACCACAGAAGCATCCACAACAACTCAGATTACTAGAATCACATCATCAAGTTTCAGGAACACCAGCTACAACAACAAAACAACTGTCAGAACACCGATACTCATAACTTGATCAAATATTCATGCGAACCTTTAAAACTTTAGGTGGATAAACTAGATATACTTGACAACAAACCCTTTAATCTGCAACTCCTTATCCTCAATATACCGAGCTAGCCATCATATTTAACTTCACTACATCACCAACAACCTGTAACTTATTTTATTACAAATTTCTCAATATCCTCGACATATACAGCCTTAAAGATATTAATGCCAATAGTGTTGACATCAATGGCAACCCCATATCAGAAATATCTAACAATCTCCAATAGGTTCCATGTCTAGGATGGTTTTCACTTTTGTTGGATCAATTTCTATCTCTCTTTATGAGATGATGTAGCCGAGAAGCTTTCTTGATGTAACCCCAAAGATACACTTTTTTGGATTCAGTCGTACCTTGTATTCTTTAAATTTTTCAAAGATGGGTCCTAATAATTTTATATGCTTATCCCTTTTCTTTGATTTTTCCAAAATATCACCCACATAATCTTCAATTTTTTTGTGGATCATGTCAGGGAAGATGAGGGTCATTCCTCTTTGATAGTTCACTCCTACATTTTTCAACCGAAATGGCATCATGTTCCAGCAATATGTTCTCCATGGACAAGTGAATGTTGTTTTATGTTGATCCTCCTTGGTGATCATGATCTGATTATAGCCTGAAAAAGCATGCATGAGTGACAATATTTCATGCCCAGCTGTTAAATCCACGATGATGTCGATGTTAGGAAGATGGAAATCATCTTTCGGCCATGCTTTGTTTAAATCTTTGAAATCCATGCATATTCTAATGCCTCCAATGGGTTTGGAGACTGGTACCAGATTAGAAACCCAGTCAGGATAATCTATTGGTCGGATGAATCCAACATCAAGAAGCTTTTGTAACTCAAGTTTGACCAAGAGTGCTATATGAGGGTGCATCTTTCTTAATTTCTACTTCATTGGTTTAGCTTCAGGATAGACTACTAAATGATGCACAATCACTTCTGGATCAAGCCCTGGCATATCTGTGTATGACCATGCAAAGTTAGCTCTTCGCTCTTTCAAGAATATTGCTAGATTTTTTTGTTCTTCATCCAACAAGGATTTGACATAGAAAGTGATCTTGGGTGCTTCGTCTAAAGGATTCAATTGTCTCCCCATAGTAAACCCCTGTGTATAGCTCTATACCAAAACCAGCTTTGTGATTTTCCCATGGTAAATTGTCACAAAGTCCAATGAATTATATCGCTTCATTGTTCTCGAATAAATATAGAATCAGTGGTCCTCGTTGATCCCATTCAATGAGTTGTGGGTAGACTAGGCTTATTTAAGTGGGTTGATCGTTCAAAGTGAAGGATGTTGCAAATATCATGAAGAGAGAGTTATTCTCAAATAGGTTGGCAACATCAAGGGGAAGTCATCTAGGGTCATGTCATGGGATGTTGGTAACCAAGAGGAAGCCTCTGTCTGTTTAGTGGAAGTACCTTTGCCAATAAGGGTAACCTTGCTAGTAGTACATCCTAAGCCAAGATTATTTGGACGTTTCTCAGGAACAATGGGTTTTAACAAACCATTGTCATTTTATCCTAGTTTATTATTCTTATTGTATCCCCACCCTTTCATTAGTTGTAAGCCTTTTTTTTCATCTTCCATGGGGATAATGGGGTTGGGTCATTCATCTTGATATAGCAATTTAGAGACATCTTCCTCATTGACATATTCTTTGTTCAAATCCCCCCACTTTATGAAGGTAGTAGCTGCCATCTTTATTGTTTCAGTGACCTTGTTGCTAGGTGTGGGTTTCCCATGAGATTTGGGAGAAAGCAGTAGCTCCCAAAACATAAAAGTAACCTTTGTTAGCTTATAATTTCCACAAACATCATCCTAGATCATTATTTTGATGTTGAGAATAATCTACACAATGGGTGTTTTCATTTCTGAGATAGATGCAAGGGATGATGGGTCAACAAATGAGGAAGATGGTGTAGGACTTGTTGGTTGTTTTTACTTGTAACTAGATTTATCTTCTATTCTACCTATAGAATCGCCAATTCTAATCAAAGGCAACTCGAAGGACCTGGACCAACTGACAAGGATTTTAACAATAAACCTCCTACACTTTGGGCTTTGCAAAACCCAGGAGGGTGGTCCCTTTAATGTGTTTATAATCTCTGCATCGAACTTATAAACAATCATTAACAATTAACAGATAATCTCATTTAATAGCTCAACAAAATAGGATAATACTAAATTGAACTGGCTTTTCATCAATAGTATCAACTATTCAGAGCATGAGATGGTTACGAGAATACTTCATTACTTAAGATGGTCATTTGATTTGCAATTTCGTAGCAAGCTCTAAGCAAAGATAAGCAAACACATAATGTCACAAACAAATACAATTTAGACCAGTGCCATATATCATTGGGGAGTCAGATTTACAAACATTTAAGATTCCATGACAGATTCAAACACATAACATATAAGATCTCAGACAATATTGCATTACAACATCACCAATCTATATCCTAACTCAATAATTCTTATCGAATCCCTTTATAAACATATCCATCTATAACTCCATTTAAGCATTTTAATTAATTCTTTGAATTAAAGCCAAAATGAGAACCATACACACCACAACAGTGAGATGAACGCCATAACCCTTGATTATATTATTCAAAATTATGATATGTTTATACAAAGGAGAGACATGAGCTCGAAATTTATCATTATAACTCAAATGCTAGTACTTTTATGAAGCATCAAACCTTCATAAATCCAAAACCCTACTACAGAATGACCCAAAACCTAAATTGCATTTACACTGAAATAACAAGTTTACAATATGCTCTGCAACTATGCCTAGACTCAACCTGAAAAATATCTAACTTGCTAACCCCTTTTTCTAGCCTTGAAATCCTTCTTATAGAGAATGAAGGAGCAAACAAGCATCGGGCCAGAAAATACACATGTCACCGATCAATTGGATCGCTCTGTGACACTCCAAAAATATGATTACAATCGCCAAGTCCCGAAGCATCTTCTTGTTGTTTCCACTCATTAGGGAATAGCCGCTGCATTGGCCACACCTCAAAACTTGTGCTAAAAAATTGCCATGGAGACAAAAACCATAATCAATTATAACCATAATCGCTGAGCTGTTAGTTGCCGGTAGTAGACACCGTTTTACTCCTCTTCGGTTAAGTACTTGTCCACCCATTTCTGATACTCTTCATTCGTTGGCCAGTTAAAATTCACCACCTCATTCACCTTAGTATTGTAAGGTGTGTATTTCACTGCAACTTGATTGGCTTCTCTTTCAAAAGACTCTAAGAATGTGCTGGTGTTAATTATTTTATCCATGCTACTCACCAACAAATCATAGTCTGACTCATCACAAATCAATCTGATTTGTGCATTAATAACTTCTTCTTCCCTATCCTGCCACTGTTGCAATGTTTTAACATTTCCTTGTGCATCAATGATGTTCAAAAAAAATGTATCACTCCACTCATCAAAGCTCTTTACCAGCTCCCTAATTCTTCTACTCAAACATCAGGTAGGACCTAGAATCCCTTCAATGATTTTACAAAGATTTGAGTAGGACTTAATGCTGGGGTCTGTTGTCTACATCAAATCTAGAAACCTTATACATAACATTTAGATCATTGGCCCTAGGGATCCACTTCTTAGCCAAAGGAAAAACTATTTCCTGATCCCTATTGATATTTTTTATTCCATCCAAAAATAAAGAATATAAAGAATGTACAAATGGTAATCTACCATCCACCTTCTCATTTAAATGCCTCAAAACTGTGTCCATCACCTCATTTTGTTTGGCAGTTGCACCATCCTCACTTGCCTTTAAGGCAGCCTGTAATTATGTGATCTTATTGAACATTTGCTTCTTGGTGGGATCCATAGAATACTCAACTTCTTCTTCAACTAGCCCTAGTGTAGGACTGAAAACAGGTGTCTGGATGGGAGATCCTAGAGTAGAAACAATTGGAGTTGTAGGGGGGACTGATCCTGAAGTAGGAGGTAATGCTCTGATACCAGGAGCACTGGAGGATTCTCCTACCTGCCCATATTTCAACCTATCTACTTCATATTGCAACTCAACATTATTTTGCTGCATCCTACTATATTCTCCAATTACTATGTTGTACTTCTCCATCAGACTCTTCTTTTCAACCTCTTCTCTCTCAACTGTCTTTTGGGCCAATTTGGCCACATTTACTGCTAGGCTTGTAGCTTATGTTGTTGAAGTTTCAAAATCTCTCTTGATTATTAGCCCTCCCCATAGGTTTGGAATACTATCAGTTACATTTTGTTTTCTTCCTTGGGGTGCCAATGCCCATATGGCCAGAGTTTCATACTCTTCACTGAAGGCAGAATCTTGTAAAACTGCCTTAACCTCTTCTTCATTGTTTTGCATAGGATGCTTGGATTGTAGGATAGCGTTGAATGCTACAGCATCGACTATGTCCCACGTAGGAAAAAATAGGACACCAGCTTGAGTCACAAGTCTTCTTCCCTTCTCAGGAGTGATGTTTTTGAATTCCTCCATTAATTTGGCCTTGACCTCATCATCATTCTCCTGCTCAGACCTATCAAGTCTTGATTCTCTCCTTCTCTTTCACTTATCTTGGTATTCCTCCAGTTTCATCCTCCAAATTAATTGCAATAATACAAGAGTCTTCACAAAAGCATCATCATCCAGGAATGCCTTGCAGGCCTCCATCTTGGCATCTTGTACACACTGCCCCTTGATATCCATATCAGATAACACCAGTTGTGTTGATCTAGGAGGGGAAGGGATAACAACCTGCATGTTTTGATCAGTCACAATTATTTCATCCATTAGAGCCTCTTGTGTTTCCTCAATCCTTTGCCTCTTAGGGCTTGGCTCTGATGGTAGCACTACAGGATCACCTCTTGGTGATGAATCTAGATCCACAATCCTTATCCCTCCAGGTGCTCTGATCCTTGGGGCTAGCTATGATGATGCTTTCACTATTTATTTTCCCTTCTTATCCCCCTCATCCTCCTCACTGCTATCATTCCTCTTTCTCTTGTAAAGAGGTTTGTCAACTGGGGGCTAATAAGTTGGCCTTGTTTCCTCAGGCCTCACCTTTGGTCTCTGGATTCCAAAATCCATTTCCAAATTGACCTTCTTGGTCATCAAGGTGCCCATGATCTCTTTAAAATTATCCAACAAGAAAGCAATTCTCTTGTGGAATGGAGTAAACTCCATTAATGGATCATATTTTGGATCCATTTTATGCACCTTGGCCAGCAGCTTCTCATAGGCAATCCATTTCTCTTTATTCAATTCCTGCCTATTTAAATCAAACTCATTTCTGATTAGGTCTTCAAGAAAATTGTATTCATGTATAAATATGCCACCTTTAATTCATTGCCTGAACAAGGCAAAGAATCCCTGAGGATCATGCTACCTCCTATATGCACTCTTCAAATGATAATCATCAAAAAACCTTCCAAAGTGGACCCATCCTCCCTTGGAAAAGACAAAATCTGAAACAACAGTATAATTAGGGAACAAAGTCCCTTTTCCTCTTCTTGTCAAGTTATCCTCATGAATGCAACCTAGTTGCTACATGCCCTCAGTGAACCCCATTCTTGATGGTACATTGTAAGGGAGAATATGTGGGGCTCCCTAAAAACCATACACCCTTAGGATAGTGCTTACGGGGTACAAGATGATGTCACCTCAATTGTGGTAGACCTTTAAGTCAGGCTTTCTCACGTTTGGTCGGAGGAAGTCATGCAAATCTTCAGGAACTCTTGGCACATTTACCACCAAATGAGCCCTGAGTCTAGAGGCAAAACAGTTATCAAATTGCACAAAACTGGCACCTCCCCTATTGTAAGACAGGTCTACACTCTTCACTTGTACTGGTAATCTCTCCCCATTCACTTCTTGCCTCAACTCCATCTTCTCCAAGAAGAAGTCGACATTTCTGTATAGGAACATATGCATATGATAAAGTACCAAAAGAAAGGAGTGCCAACATCCCCCACAAGCAACTTCAACAAACCCTCACGTATCTTTTCTGCAAGAAAAGATGCATAGTCATACACCATGGAGAAGTTGGGATGCTGAATTTGTGCCCCCATAAACATATATGCAATGAGCATCACTGTGATTGGGTTGAATCCCAAAATCTGGCACAATGAGTAAAATGTTGCCAAAAAGTGGTTGGCAAAACAACTTAGCCTGAAAGGCTCCTGGTCATTTAGGTTGATATGAATCATTGAACTGCCTGCCCTGGCCAGGTGAGGAGGAAGTAACTTTAATCTAAAAAGAGGCTTTGACCTCGCATATTCTTGCTTCATCTCCTCTAAATAAAATTGGACCAAGAATGAGCTAGCCTCACTCAAATAAAAAACCTGCTGAATTTCAACTACACTTATGCTTAGCAGAATCCCACCATGATTATCTCTAATTACCCTTGTAACTGGGTCATAATGTGCTGCCACTGCTTTAAGTAGGTCCATGTCAGGAAACACATTCGACATTGCTAGTTTCCCCATGTCATATCTCCATCCATTTGAGAAGGGGTGGGGTAGGTTTCATTGTCCATACCACAGCCTAAACATTTCCAGACCCGTCATTGGAACCCTAACATCTGCAATATTATAGTTCTTGCATACTAGTCCTTCGCCTAGGGTTTTTCCATTCATTAAAACTAAACCCCTCCTTCTGTCATTTGTCGATAATTTGAGTTGATCCAGAAATTCATCATATAAATTCCTCTGTAAATAATCAACATGGCCAAAGTGTTGCTTCGGTGGTGCCATCTAAGACAATAAGGGCTTCTTTAAAATTCAAAATCTTGAAGGAACTAGGGCTACCCAGAACACGAAATTACAACACAACTGTGCAATGTCCAATAATTCAAACGAACCAGCAACCCTACGATAATAATCCACAAACCCCTTGACCAACACAATACAATCCTTCACAAAAACACAGTCAAAACAACCCAGTAGAATAGAAAATAACTCACGGGATTTCGCGCCTTGCAGAGAACCAAACTTCACTATGATCGCTCAAAATTTTTTATCTTTGGCTCTGAACTGCTCTGAAAACACTTGAATGCTTCTGTGGTGAAGATAGAATGAAAGCAGATACTTTATGTCGATTGAATTGATCAAGTAGACATCTCGTCTACCATTAAAGCTCATTTGCATGTTACACCAATGACTCCAATCGCATTTGATGCGAATTTAAATTCTAGCCATCAATCTTTTATTTTTGTTAGATCCATCGAACAACCACATTCAAAAAGGCTGATGTAACCTCCATATTAGCACCAAGGGCCCACCACAAAATGCAACACGAAAGGAGTACACGTGGCACCCGCCCGTGATATCGCAATCACTAAACATCCTGCATCTTTGGATCACGCGATGGCGGGCAACCGTTGATTCCCGTCATCGGCGATTGTGTTTGTTCACATCCATCGACAATACCAAACATAAATGTCAAGAAAATTTTCATCAAGATTATAACACCACTATCAATCTCAAGCACGTTTATCTCATAGCTGTTTTAGTAACTCACTTTATAACGTATTAAAACCTAACATTAATATTAAACACTTTATTAATCTTTTTTCGGCATTGGCAACTAAGACACGTGGCGCTCGCCCATGATATCGCAATCAATTGAAACCCAGCGGTGATGTCATTGTGAGATTGTGGGGAATGATCAAGATCAACCATAAGAAGATCGACGGTCATTAAAAACACTCCTTGCAAAATAAAACAATTATTAAAAGGGGAGAAGGTGACATCGCCTAGGCCGATGACAAACGATGGCTTAAAGTTGTTCTTAAAACACGGGGCACGACCAACCTAGACTTAAGACATAATAAAATCAGGTGAAAATTTTAACATTATTTATTAAAAGGGGCTCGACCTAGACGAGTCAATGGGACATAAGTCATTTAAAAACCTCTCTAAAAAAGGTAATGGTGAAATAGATCCAACCCAAGGTTTAAGATAGAACATTAGGATTCCATGAAGGCAAAAATTAAAAACCCAACCCTAGGTTTCTCCAGAATAGCATGACAGACCAGTAATGTGGAAAAATAATAATGGAATTCAAAGGACAAAATTTGAGGCTCCATCAATGGCTCCAGTTGGGGATGTTCATTCCATTGAAATGAAGCGAGAAAAATAGAATCTCAGGTAGAGCAGACCAGTTGCAGAGACAACCAAAAGGATTGTCTGGACTAGACAAATCCAACAAAAAGAAACCTACAACTAACATATATACAAACCTAAACTACTGTTCATGGAAAATAATACTTCAGCTGAAGTATAACTTCAAGAATTGTCCATGAACTGGAAATTCAAGAATATCACCTGTTATTTCTTGGAGAAAATATGGATCTTCCCCCCACTTATTATTTACCAGGAATGGACCCAACCAGATTGCATCAAATTTACCATGTTTCCCTTTGTCTTCCAACCTGGCATTCCAATTCAAAACCATTTCTCCATTTTGGAAGCTCCTTGCAGTTGTCTTCTTGTCATATAAATTCTTTACCTGTAACTGCAATTTGGAATTTTTCATTTGAGCTTCCCTCCTGGTCTCATCCAATTCTATGAGAGCTTCCACTCTCAATTGCATTTCATCTTCCATCTCATTATCATACATCTGGACAAATTTATACATCTCCATCAGGTTATTCTGGGGCAACCTTGCATTTATCCCATAGACTAAATCAAATGGGGCACAACCTATTGCCTTTTTCACAGTTACCCTGTCTGCCCAGACTGCTAATTTCAATTTAGGATCCCATGCCTTC
Organism: Sequoiadendron giganteum; assembly: GCA_007115665.2. Taxonomy (NCBI): domain Eukaryota; kingdom Viridiplantae; phylum Streptophyta; class Pinopsida; order Cupressales; family Cupressaceae; genus Sequoiadendron; species Sequoiadendron giganteum. The sequence continues at coordinate 261,226,751 of CM021107.1, forward strand.
TTATTTTGATCTAGGATTCTCTTGATAATCTTCATCAAGCTTTTATTGCTTGATTATGCTTGTCCATTTCCTTGTGGGTGGTAAGGTGATGAGTAAGAAACTTGAATGCCATGCTTCTCACAAAATTCCATATGCTCTTCAGACCTGAAACACATTGCATTATCTGACACAATTTTCTCTGGACATTTGAATCTAGTCACTATATTACTCATTAAGAAATCAATTACCACCTTACTAGTTGCTTTCTTTGTTGGAATTGCTTCCACCCACTTGGTAAAGTAATCAGTGGCCACCAATATCCATGAATGACCTCCACTTAATTTACATGCTATCTCTCTTATAAAATCAATACCCCATTGCTGGAATGGAGATTGCACTACACTTGGTTTTAAAGGTAAGTAACCAAAAAAATTCAACTTACCAGAGAAACGCTGACAAGCATCACATATCCTCACCAATTGGTGTGTGTTCTTAAAAATGGTAGGCCACCAAAACCCAACCCTCATTATTTTATGGGCAGTTGTTTTGGCCATATAATGCCCTCCACAAACTCCACTATGCATTTCATTCAAGAGTTCTCTTGCTTGATCTTGGTCTACACATTTTAACATAACACCTTCTCCATTTCTCCACTAGACCTTTCATGTTATGATAACATACTTGATAGCATGTAACTTCAATGTCCTCTTTTCATTTTTATTCAAATCCTCAAGACATTTCATCTTTTGTAAATAATAGATCACACCTTTGTACCAATCAGAATGTTCCATGTCACATATGTGTGATCTGTCCTCTTCTTCAAGCAAATTTATTTGATTTGCTTCCAGATTACTTTGGGCCATAAGCTTGGCCAGTCCTTGTCCTCTCACCAACTTGGTAATCTGGATTTCAATATTGAATTCTTGGATCCTGTTGATCCATCTACATCTTCTTCCTGACACTTCATGTTGTGTAAAAATATCCTTCAGAGCAGCACTGGGTGCATAGGCAATTACGGTAGCTCTCATTAGATATGTCCTAAAAGCTTTTACTGCTTTTACTAGTGCATATGCCTATTTTTCATTTATTTCATACTTAAGTTCTGTAGCTTGCAAGGACTTGATGAAAAAGGCTAGAGGCTGTTCAAAACCCTCAACATTTTTTTGTAATAACACAGCTACAATTGTGTGGAATGAAGCAAATGATAATTTTTTTAAGGGTTTGGAAAAATCAGAGGTTCTTAACACAAGAGCTTCCTTTATAGCTTGCTTAATGGCTTGGAAAGCTTGTACTGACTCTTCTTCCCATTCAACTTTGGCCCCTTTCTTAAGCATCTTAGAAATAGGGCGAACTATCTCAACAAAATTTGTTATGAACCTCCTTAAGAAATTGATCTGTCCAAAAAAAGACTGTATTCCTTTGACATTTCAGGGTTGTGGGGCCCTATCTATTGCAATTACCCTCTCTAGATCAATATTGACCCCATCTTTAGAAACAATATGTCCCAACAACTTCCCTTTCTTTACTCCAAAAGAACATTTCTTTGGATTTAAGGAAATACCATATTCCAATGCTCTATAGAACACTTTCTCTAAATGTTCACAATGGTCATCTTCTTTCTTGGAATATGCAGTCAGATCATCCTGATAAATCACCAAAAACAAGTTAATAAAATCTGAGAATGCCACATCCATGACTCTTTGGAAAGTAGCTCCTGCATTTGTTAGACCAAAAGGCATTCTCACATATACATAAGTTCCCCAAGGTGTAGTCAAAGTTGTCTTAAATTATTTAGACTCCTTAACCATGACCTAGTTATAGCCAGAAAACCCATCCATCATAGACATTAACTCACAGCCTGTCACCCTCTGTAACATGGCTTCCATATTTGGCAATGGGTAATTATCCTTCAATTAAGACACGTTCAAATTTCTGAAATCCACACATAACCTTATGTCTCCATTTTTCTTTCTCACAGGCACCAAATTTGAAACCCAAGATCAATGTCTAATTGGTTTGATAATCCCCGTATCTCTTAACTTCATTAGTTCTTCTTGCATTTTTTGGGCCAAGGTGGGATTAATAGGTCTTTGCTTTTGCCTAAAAGGCTTAGCATCACTACTGAAAGGAATTTCATGTTGAAACAAATCCTGCCTATAAGCCTTAAGATCATCATAAGACCAAGCAAACACATGCCTGAATTTTCTTAACAAATCAATTAACATCCTTCTCACCTTTGGTGATAGTTTCTTTCCAATATACACCTTTTTTGGTGATGCTTTTGTTCCAAGGTTTATTTCCTCCAAGTCATCAGAATGGGAAGCAACACAATTAGGCTTGGTCCTATCCTGATTGTCAAACACTCTTTTAAGAACAACTAAACCTTTAGGAATTGTGTTGGTCTTTAACTGAATAACTTCATTCCCAAACATAGCATCCTTACCATCAGTTTTTCAACAAAAGCTCCAAAGTCAATTTCTTGACTTTCATATTGATCCACATAACTTAAAAATCTCAATATATCATCATCACTGTCAAAAACTTGTCAGTTCTTGATATTATCAGGAATAGATGGTCTGGTTTGCACTTCAACCCTTGAAATCCCAGCATTAGTCATGTCATCTGGTCTTAATGCAATATTTTCTAGCAAATCTACCACCTTATTGTGGCCTCTCTCCATCCGATTTATACCAAAAGCATCAAAGTTCTCCAATTCATCCCAAACAACATTTCTATACTGTTTCAGCCTTTTATTCTTTGACACATATATGGACCTGACTTGGGAAATCACAAGCTCAGAATCTCCAATCACTTTGAGCTTCTCGATCCCATATTTTTGAGCCAATCTCAGCCCCAATAACAAGGCTTCATACTTGACTACATTGTTGGTGCACTCAAATAACAGAGTTAAAGAAAACCTAAATGTCTTTCCACTCAAAGACCTTAGCAACACACCTGCACCAGATCCTTCCTTTGAAATTGCACCATCAAAATACATAGTCCACAAATCATTTGATTCTGACACATGTTCAACTTCTGTATCAATTGGTGCAACAAGTTTATCACAATCACTAGGGGGTTCCTCAGCCTTGAACTCATTTATGCCACAGTCAGTAAAACATGTCAAATTCTCAGTTGGATCATGCTCAATCATATGAGGCACTTTGGACTCTCTTTCAATCTTGACATCTTTTCCATCAATGTAAAAAGTAGCAAATGACAAATCACATTGCATGTTACCTCCCATTGATGCACTCCATTTCCTAGACAAAAGCATCCCAAAATGAGGAGGGATGTCTGCTACTAGAACAGTCATGGCCAAAACCTTATTAGGGTATTGGGTTAATTTATAAGGCAATGCTTTAATAGTCCCAATAATTGGCACTTCTCTTGAATCTAATGCATATAATTTACCTTGAGTAGTGTCTACTGTTAGACCCATTGCTTCCATAATATTGACTGGCATAACATTATTTGATGCCCCTGAGTCTATCATACAATTTCTCAAAGTTTTCCCATTTATATCAACACTCAGGAAAAAAGAGGTTTATGTTCTCAAGGCACATATTGATAGAATTCCCTAGATATATAGGGGGGAATTTGTGTCACAATTCCCTCCACTTCTTTCTCTTTTATTTCTTGCTTTTTCTTGGTTTCTTTACAATCTCCTTGTTCAACTTTACTACTAGGAATTCCAGTAATCAAGGCCATTGTTTTTTCTTTATGCTCATCTATTCTCATCATCTCGAGCCAAGGTACAATAAATTTAACTTGAGACAATACTTGAAATATATCCAAAGGTGTGTATTTAGGCATGTTAGGAATCATACCTTCATTAGTTTCTTTTTTCTCCAAATGATGTTTTCCTTCAAGCTTCTTTTGCTTTTCTTCTGGATTAGATTCAACAGACTTGGTAATCACTTTGGTCTTTACCAAAAAAGGAGTAACATCTTCACTCGGCTTTGGGATCTCAGTCCTTTTTGCCCATATCTTTTCATTATTGACTTCCTTGACTTTGACAACATCATTTCTATTTTTATCTTTATGTTCCTGAATGAAAAGGTCGACAGGCTTGCCCTGCTCACCACCCACAGTTCTATTTATTAGTTGTAATGTACTTCTCATCTGAGCATCCATCTCTTCAGTCAACCGAGCAATCTCATCTTCTAATGGTCTCCTTAGAGACACTAAATCCTTAGCCTGCTCCATATTGCAGGCATGATGGTCAAACTCACCTTCCTCATCAAAAAAAACTTGTTGATGATAAATTTCACTTCTCTTCCGTTGATTGTTCACATCAACTTCTTGCAATTCCTCATCAGAAAAATACTCAGCTTCATCAATATATGATTGGGCCATACAACAATCTTCTGCTCAAAATCAGGAGTCTGCTCATGAGCATCCTCCTCTTTTCCTTCAGCAATGAGCATTTGGGCAACACCACAATAATTCTGATCATAAGGATGTTTACACACCTCACACCATGGTCTATCTTGTACCAGATTTACAAAATGCTTCTGCAAAGGATCTGGGGTCTGCTGATTAGTTTTAGGCTTCTGGGTTGGTAGTATTGGTTTTCCATCCTTCCAATTTGTATTGTAGGGATAATTTTGCAATCTAGGAGGTCTTTCATTTTTATTATACTGTTGCTTATCATTTCCAAGACCCTTCTCTTGATTAGAAACAGTATATTTAATATCCTTCAAAGTACTGAGAACCTTATCCCACTTCTCTTCATCTTTAGGACCTGCAGTAGAGACCTCAGTTTTGTACCTAAGATTCTTCAAGAGAGTAGGTTCTTCCCTCCTACCATATTTACCATATGCCTTCCTATTGCTTTCAATATTAATAGTTGATCTAAAAGCATCCCTCATGGTCTGAGGGTCCTTATCTCTAAGGAGATATGCCATTTTAACATCAAAAGCATTGAAATAAGTAGTTAAACAAACATTTTCATCAAGTCTCATCACCTAAAACAACTTATACATTGCCTTTTGAAATCTAAGGTTAAACTCTGTCGCAAGCTCATTTATTGACTTCTTGATGGTGTTGAATTCATTCAACATGAAACTAGCATTGGTCTTATCACCATATTGTTCTTTGAAGCATTTTTCAAACTCTTCCCATGAACCAATACTAGCATTCGATAGACCCCTGTATCAATCCCTTGCATCTTCTGTTAAAGATTGGACAAACAAATTCATTACTACATCCTCATGTTCTACTTCATAATCATTCAACATATCCATGAAGGCTTTCAAATGTTCCTTGGCTGAAAAAGCATTAATCCCAGTGAACTTATTCATCTTTTCCCTTAGCTCATCAAGGATGGGATTTGGGTAACCCGGAATACCATCAAAGAACAGTTGCCTACACCTTTCCAATTGTATAGGTCTCCTCTGAAATAGTGCATCAGTTTTTTGAGAGTCATCACTAGACCTTGTATTCTGAGTTTTAGGACCATCTTGGTATAGATTTACAAACTTGGTTGCCTGAACCTTTGGGCCAGAATTATTTGTGGTATTTTCCAGACCAGTTTTAAGATTATTCTTCACAACCTCTTGATGAACTGATGAAGTTGTAGCTTGTGCAAATTCATCCACACTTGACATTCTTAGGAAACTTATTTTCCTTCTCCTTTCTGCATTTGCAGCCTCAATTTCAATCCTCTCTAATTCTTCTGCTAGAGCTTCCCCTTCCCTCCTAACCTTTTCCAAAGAAGTCTCTACTTGTGATGACACATGTGGAAGGGGATCTTTCTTGGGATGGTGAGAAACCACCCTTTCATTTATCTCGATCCCTTCAGCCTTCTGTTTTCCTTTATCCAAAACAGGTCTAGGATCTGGATTATTTGATTTAGGCTTGATAGGGTCCAAGGGTTTAGGGTCTGCAGGTTTGGGTTGGACCTCAGCTTGACCTACAGGTTTTATTTTAGACACTGGCTTTATCTCCTTATCAATAATTTCCCATATAACAAGATCTTCCTCTTGTGGTTTAGGTCTACTTTGGTTCAGGAGCTTCATAGTTGCCAATTGTCTAATTAATCTATCCCTTTCAATAACAACATGCATTAGTTATGTTTCCTTTTCCTTTTTTATCCTAAGATCAGCTTGCTTTTGGATCTCTCGTCTTAAAGAACTAATATCCCCAAAAATATCTTCAGGGTTAGGCAAAGTCATGTTAGAACTGAATGTTTCACTTAGGTCTATTAGACTTGCTTCTTCATGCCTAAATAATAAAGGAGTTCCATCATCTTCGGCAGGAGGAGGAGGCACACCACTGGTGCATGCTCTGTGATGGCTTCGAATTCTACTCCTACTTCTTCTCTCAGTATATTGGACACTAGTAGGTCCTTTATTATGACATGCTACATCCTCTTGAATCAGTGTATTAAATAATGCATCAAAAAATCCACAACTATCCAATTTTGAATGTCTAGATACATGTTCAAAATTCTCAGGGATAGGATGTAGAGATTTACTTGTACCTTGGTGCACAGGATTCTGTGATGCAGGAGCAACACTACTAGATTTTGGCATCTTCTTTATCCAATCCTTCTTCTTCATCTTAGGGAGCTCTCCTTCCAATTTTTGTTCTGGGTGATTCTTCACGAATGACCTGGTGTTCTTCATTCCTCGTGTTTGTTCAAAGATCTCTTAATTGATATGATATTTTCAAATTGAAATGCACACTGGTGCAAAGACTTCAGAATTGCCACCCAATTATCTTGGGAATACCAACTGTTCATAAACACTAGGTGAATTTTTTTAAAAGATCCTTCTCTTCATGTACTTGACAATGCACAAAGAAAACCTCACAGGATAACACAAAACTTATAATGACCAAAGAAATGGATATACAAAACACAAAACCCATGGGATAGACCTTTAAATCACAAAATATGATGATAACTCTATGCAAAATGGATAACCGACCCACTGACAAGAAATATTCAAACTAAGTCCCCAGCAAAGTCGCCATTTTGTTGGTTTTTTTTTTACTTGTAACCAGATTTATCTTCTATTCTACCTATAGAATCACCAATTCTAATTAAAGGAAACTCGAAGGACTTGGACCAACTGATGAGGATTTTTACAATAAACCTCCTACACTTCGGGCTCTGCAAAACCCAGGAGGGTGGTCCCTTTAATGTGTTTATAATCTCTGCACCGAACTTATAAACAATCATTAACAATTAACAAATAATCTCATTTAATAGCTCAATAGAATAGGATAGCACTAAATTGAACTGGCTTTTCATCAATAGTATCAACTATTCGGAGCATGAGATGGTTACGAGAATACTTCATTACTTAAGATGGTCATTTGATTTGCAATTTCATAGCAAGCTCTAAGCAAAGATAAGCAAACACAGAACCTCACAAACAAATACAATTTAGACCAGTGTCATATACCATTGGGGAGTCAGATTTACAAACATTTAAGATTCCATGACAGATTCAAACACATAACATATAAGATCTCAGACAATATTGCATTACAACATCACCAATCTATATCCTAACTCAATACTTCTTACCGAATCCCTTTATAAACATATCCATCTATAACTCCATTTAAGCATTTTAATTAATTCTTTGAATTAAAGCCAAAATGAGAACCATACACACCACAACAGTGAGATGAATGCCATAACTGTTGATTATATTATTCAAAATTATGATATGTTTATACAAAGGAGAGACATGAGCTCGAAATTTATCATTATAACTCAAATGCTAGTACTTTTATGAAGCATCAAACCTTCATAAATCCAAAACCCTACAATAGAATGACCCAAAACCTAAATTGCATTTACACTGAAATAACAAGTTTACAATATGCTCTGCAACTATGCCTAAACTCGACCTGAAAAATATCTAACTTGCTAACCCCTATTTTTGGCCTTGAAATCCTTCTTATAGAGAATGAAGGTGCAAACAAGCATAGCGCCAGAAAATACACATGTCACCGGTCAATTGGACTGCTTTGTGACACTCCAAAGATATGATTACAATCGCTAAGTCATAGAGCATCTTCTTGTTGATTCCACTCATTAGGGAATAGCCGTTGCATTGGCCAAACCTCAAAACTTGCGCTAAAAAACTGCCATGGAGACAAAAACCATAATCAATTATAACCATAACCGTTGAGCTGTTAGTTGCCGGTAGTAGACACCGTTTTACTCTTCGGTTAAGTACTTGTCCACCCATTTTTGATACTCTTCATCCGTTGGCCAGTCAAAATTCACCACCTCATTCACCTTAGTATTGTAAGGTGTGTATTTCACTGCAACTTGATTGGATTCTCTTTCAAAAGACTCTAAGAATGTGCTGGTGTTAATTATTTTATCCATGCTACTCACCAACAAATCATAGTCTGACTCATCACAAATCAATCTAATTTGTGCATTAATAACTTCTTTTGCCCTATCCTGCCACTGTTGCAATGTTTTAACATTTTCTTGTGCATCAATGATGTTTGGCAAAAATGTATCACTCCACTCATCAAAGCTCTTTACCAGCTCCCTAATTCTTCTACTCAAATCATCAAGCAGGACCTGGAATCCCTTCAATGATTTTACAAAGATTTTAGTAGGCCTTAATGACTGGGGTCTGATGTCTACATCAAATCTAGAAGCCTTATACATAACATCTAGATCATTGGCCCTAGGGATCCACTTCTCAGCCAAAGGAAAAACTATTTCCCGATCCCTATTGATATTTTTTATTCCATCCAAAAATAAAGAATATAAAGAATGTACAGATGGTAATCTACCATCCACCTTCTCATTTAAATGCCTCAAAACTATGTCCACCACCTCATTTTGTTTTGCAGTTGTACCATCCTCACTTGCCTTTAAGGCAGCCTGTAATTCTGTGATCTTATTGAACATTTGCTTCTTGGTGGGATCCACATAATACTCAACTTCTTCTTTAACTGGCCTTGGTGTAGGATTGAGAACAGATGTCTGTGTTAGGAATAAGGTGTCTCAACCTTGGATAATTCCTATTCTTATTATTTGTTTTGTAAAATGTATTTCTTGCAAATAATGTAATTAAGTGTGAGTGTACATGTCTAGTTTGCATGTTGATGTGTCACTCCACTTAATGTGTCGGCATCTTGAATTGTGTGTAAGGAGATCATGGCTGAAACGGTTATGACGGATTCCTATGACACGTAAGAGCTATGTCTGGAAGATTCAATGACAGGTGAAGACATGTGGCAACTGATAAAGTTGAGTACTGTACACTCTTCCACGATAGTGGGGTTCGGGGCATCGCCCCGAAAAAAATTTTCGAGTTCCTATTTTCTCGGAGAATGGTAAAACCCTAATACAGTTATCTTCGGAAGTTGCCCTAAAAGGGAAGCGCATGATATAAGCGTTTTTTAGGGTTGTGAAGATTTGTGATGTGAGTGTATTGTTGGAACGTTTTTTCATGCTGCCGCATTTTTGTCTTCAAGAGTTGGAAATCTCCTGAAAGAACTTGCATTGCAAGTGTGTTGTAACCGTTGTGTTGAAGATAATACATTGTGCAGGTTTTGGAGTGCTGGGGTTTTTTACCGAAAGGTTTTCCCCAGGGTAAATCATTGTGTCATTCTTCATTTTCTGTATGTATGGTATATTGCTGCAATATCTTTGTTAAGTAGATTAACGAATCTGAAATTGTAAGGGTTTAAAACGAATTTGCACCATACTTTCCTTAAGAGATTAGTGTAGGAAGCTGTTTCCGCACCTGAGTTTCCTTACAGTCTGGATGGGAGATCCCAGAGTAGAAATAATTGGAGTAGTAGGGGGGACTGATCCTGAAGTATGAGGTAATGCTGTAATACTAAAAGAACTGGAGGATTCTCCTACCTGCCCATATTTAGACCTATCTACTTCATATTGCAGCTCAAAATTCTTTTACTGCATCCTACTATATTCTCCAATTACTATGTTGTACTTCTCCAACAGACTCTTATTTTCATCCCTTTCTCTCTCAGCTGTCTTCTGGGCCAATTTGGCCACGTTTACTATTAGACTTGTAGCTTCTTTTGTTGAAGTTTTAGAAGCTCTCTTGATAATTAGCCCTCCCCTTTGGTTTGGACTAATATCAATTACATTTGGTTTTCTTCCTTGGGGTGCCAATTCCCATATGGCCAGAGTTTCATACTCTTCACTGAAGGAAAAATCTTGCAAAGCTGTCTTAACCTCTTCTTCAATGTTTTGCATAGGATGCTTGGATTGTAGGATAGCATTGAATGCTACAACATTGGCTATGTCCCACTCAGGCAAAATTAGGACACCAACCTAAGTCACAAGTCTTCTTCCCTCCTTAGGAGTGATGTTTTTGAATTCCTCCATTAATTTGGCCTTGACCTCATCATCATTCTCCTGCTAAGACCTATCAGGTCTTGATTCTCTCCTTTTCTTGCACTTATCCTAGTATTCCTCTAGTTTCATCCTCCAAATTAATTGCAAGAATACAAGAGTCTTCACAAAAGCATCACCATCCAAGAATGCCTTGCAGGCCTCCATCCTGGCATCTTGTACACACTGCCCCTTGATATCCATATTAGATAACACCAATTATGTTGATCTAGGAGGGGAAGGGATACCAACCTGCATGTTTTGATCAGTCACAATTATTTCATCCATTAGAGCCTCTTGTGTTTCCTCAATCCTTTGCCTCTTAGGGCTTGGTTTTGATGGTAGCACTGCAGGATCACCTCTTGGTGATGAATCTAGATCCACAATCCTTATCCCTCCAGGTGCTCTGATCCTTGGGACTGGCTATGATGATGATTTCACTATTTGTTTTCCGTTCTTATCCCCCTCATCCTCCTCACTGCTATCATTCCTCTTTCTCTTGTAAAGAGGTTTGTCAACTGGGGGTTGATAAGTTGGCCTTGTTTCCTCAGGCCTCACCTCTGGTCTCTGGATTCCAAAATCCATTTCCAAATTGACCTTCTTGGTCATCAAGGTGCCCATGATCTCTTTAAAATTATCCAACAAGAAAGAAATTCTCTTGTGGAATGGAGTAAACTCCATTAATGGATCATATTTTGGATCCATTTTATGCACCATGGCCAACAACTTCCCATAGGTAATCCATTTCTCTTTATTCAATTCTTGCCTATTTAAATCAAACTCATTTCTGATCAGGTCTTTAGGAAAGTTGAATTCATGTATAAATCTGCCACCTTTAATTCGTTGTCTGAACAAGGCAAAGAATCCCTCAGGGTCATGCTGCCTCCTAGATCCACTCTTCAAATGATAATCATCAAAAAACCTTCCTAAGTGGACCCATCCTCCCTTGGAAAAGAAAAAATCTAAAACAACAGTATAATTAAGGGACAAAGTCCCTTTTCCTCTTCCTGTCAAGTTATCCTCATGAATGCAACCTAGTTGCCACATGACCTCAACGAACCCCATCATTGATGGTACATTGTAAGGGAGAATATGTGGGGCTCCCTAAAAACCATACACCCTTAGGATAGTGCTTACGGGGTACAAGATGATGTCACCTCAATTGTGGCAGACCTTTAAGTGAGGCTTCCTCACCTTTGGTTGGAGGAAGTCATGGAAATCTTCAGGAACTCTTGGCACATTTACCACCAACCGAGCCCTGAGTCTGGAGGCAAAATAGTTATCAAACTGCACAAAACTGGCACCTCCCCTATTGTAAGATAGCTCTGCACTCCACACCTGTACTGGTAATCTCTCCCCATTCACCTCTTGCCTCAACTCCATCTTCTTCGAGAAGAAGTCGACATTTTTGTACAGGAACATATGCATTAACAGGGAGTACCAAAAGAATGGAGTGCCAACAACCCCCACAAGCAACTTCAACAAACCCTCATGTATCTTTTTTGCAACAAAAGATGCATAGTCATACACCATGGAGAAGTTGGGATGCTTAATTTGAGCCCCCATAAACATACATGCAATGGGCATCACTATATTTGGGCTAAATCCCAAAATCTGGCACAATGAGTAAAATGTTGCTGAAAAGTGGTTGGCAAAACATTTTAGCCTGAAAGGATCTTGGTCATTTTGGCTGATATGAATTGTTGAACTGCCCACCATGGCCAGGTGAGGAGGAAGTAACTTTAATCTGAAAAGAGGCTTTGACCTCACATATTCCTGCTTCATCTCCTCTAAATAAATTTGGACCAAGAATGAGCTAGACTCACTGAAATAAAAAACCTGCTGAATTTCAACTGCACTTATGCTTAGCAAAATCCCAACATCATTATCTCTAATTACCCTTGTAACTGGGTCATAACGTGATGCCACTGCTTTGAGTAGGTCCACATTAGGAAACACATTCGGCATTGCTAGTTTCCCCATGTCGTATCTCCAACCATTTGAGAAGGGGTGGGGTACGTTTCACTATCCATACCATAGCCTAAACATTTCCAGACCCATCATTGGAACCCTAGCATCTGCAATATTATAGTTCTTGCATACTAGTCCTTCGCCTAGGGTTTTTCCATTCATTAAAACTAAACCCCTCCTTCTATCATTTGTCGATAATGGGAGTTGATCCATAAAGTCATCATATAAATTCCTTTGTAAATAGTCAACATGGCCAGAGTGCTACTTCAGTGGTGCCATCTCAGAGAACAAGGGCTTCTTTAAAATTCAAAATCTTGAAGGAACTAGGGCTAGCCAAAACAAAAAATTACAACACAACTGTGCAATTTCCAATAATTCAAACGAACCAACAACCCTACGATAATAATCCACAAACCCCTTGACCAACACAATACAATCCTTCACAAAAACACAGTCAAAACAACCCAACATAATAGAAAATAACTCATGAGATTTTGCGCCTTGCAGAGAACCAAACTTCATTGTGATCCTCAAAAAACTTTATCTCTAGCTCTGAACTGCTCCGAAAGCACTTGAATGCTTTTGTGGTGAAGATAGAATGAAAGCAAATACTTTATGTTGATTGAATTGAGAAAGTAGACATCTTGTCCACTATTAAAGCTCATTTGCATGTTGAGCCAACAGCTCCAATCGCATTTGATGCGAATTTAAATTCCAGCTGTCAATCTTTTGTTTTTGTCAAATCATCAAACGACCACCTTCAAAAAGGCTAATGTAACCTCCATATTAGCACTAAGGGCCCACCACAAAATGCAGCGCCAAAGGAGTACACATGGTGCCGGCCCGTGATATCGCAATCACTAAACATCCTGTATCTTTGGATCACGCGATGACGAGCAACCATTGATTCCCGTCATCAGTGATCGTGTTCGTTCACATCCATCAAAAATACCAAACATAACTGTTGAGCAACTTTTCATCAAGATTATAACACCAACGTCAATCTCGAGCACATGCATCTCATAGTTGTTTTAGTAACTCACTTTATAACGTATTAAAACCTAACATTAATATTAAACACTTTATTAATCTTTTTTCGGCATTGGCAGCTGAGACATGTGGCACTCGCCTGTGATATCGCAATCAGTTGAAACCCAGCGGTGATGTCATTGGGAGATTGCAAGGAACATTTAGGATCAACCGTAAGAAGATCGATGGTCATTAAAAACACTCCCTGCAAAATCAAATAATTATTAAAAGGGGAGAAGGGGACATTGCCTAGGCCGATGACAAACGATGGCTTAAAGTTGTTCTTAAACACGGGGCACGAGCTGACCTAGACTTAGGACGTAATAAAGCTAGGCAAAAAATTTAACATTATTTATTAAAAGGGGCCCGACCTAAATGAGTCAATGGGACATAAGTTGTTTTAAAACCTCTCTAAAAAAGGTAATAGCGAAATAGATCCAACCCAAGGTTGAAGATAGAACATTAGGATTTTGTGAAGGCAAAAATTAAAATCCCAACCCTAGGTTTCTCCAGAATAGCATGATAGACCAGTAATGTGGAAAAATAATAATAAAACTCAAAGGACAAAATTTGAGGCTCCATCAGGACCTTCATCATTCTTGGGTACTTGGGGAATCTTATAGAACTTGGCCTCAAGATTCTTGCAGTAGTAAAAAGGCTCAGGATCTCTATGGATGGTAACTTCTTTGTCCTTAAAATGAAACTTTACACATTGGTGATAAGTTGAAGCTGCAAATTTGAGGGCATGAATCCATGGTTGGCCAAGCAGGATGTTGTAGGAAAGATCAAGGTCTAACACTTGGCATGTAGTCTCTGCAATGACGGGTCCTACTTGGATGGGTAGTGTGATGATGCCTTGTGATACCCACTCTTGATCATCATATGCTCTGATGGTGGTACTCTTTGCTTTCTCAATAACATCTTATGAATAACCCAAGTTCTTGATCAAATGAAGTGGAAAATTTTCAAACCAACACCTCCATCCACTAAGACTCTTTTAACCTTGTTCTTATGAATAATGGCCTCAAGGTGCAAAGCATGGTTATGAGATGGTTACGATGGTAGGTCTTGTTCCGAGAAGGTGAGAAGATGATTAGTGATATGCCTTACCATAGCTTGAAATTTCTCTATATAAATATCCTCGAGGACAAATGATGAAGATAAAGCCTTCTCTAAGATTTCCCTATGTGTGAGGGATAGCCTCAATAGTTCCAAGATAGAAAGTTATGCGGGGGTCTTCTTAAGTTGATCTAGGAGACTGCACTTGCTAGGGTTTGATGTTGGTAAAGTAGGTTTGTGACCTAGATTGAGATGGGACTCCTTGGATGGTGACCTTTCCACATCATGCAGTGACTCCACACTCTACACTAGGCTCTTTGATGGTGATGACGTTGATGACACTATCATAGGAAGCGACTACATTGGAATAGGTATGTTGCACATTTGTGTAATTCTTAGCTTTTCTAGTGTTGTTTCCTTTGCTATGATCTGGCATAGGGTTCTTGTATATCTTAAGATATTGGTTGCCGACTAGTACCTGAACAGATATGTTTCTATTCTCAATAAGATCTTGGATAAAATTTTTGAGCCTCATGCAATTCGATGTTTTGTGTCCTTTGATTTTGGGAAAGTCACAAAGATCTTTTTCGTTGTACCAAGGTGGTTTATCCTGTGGTTCTTTGTAGTTTTTGAAATTGGGAAGCATTATTAAATTTAATTCTATCAATTTCTTCATGATGGTTTCAATAGGTTCCGACAACTGTGTGTATTTGTGTTTTGGATAGTTGTTTCTATTGGGAGTTCGTTGTTGTTGTGTTTTAGTGTTATTGATCTAATTGTTTTGAGGTGTTGTGGTTTGTTGCATGGTGGTTGAGTGTTAGCTATTTGATTATTGTTTGGCCTAGGAGAACTTAGGACCGCCTTAGCATCTACCACACCATCATTTGCTATGTTCTTGTTCTTAGCCCAGACACAAGGCTTGTTGTTTGAACTAGTTGATGAGCGGTTGTCTTTGTAGGCTTGACTATTTCCCTGTGAGATTAGACCTCTCTTGATGTTAATGGATCTGGGGACAAGATCGTCATAAGAGGTAAGGCACTACATTTTCAAGTGAAAGGATAGATCTAGATCTACATTCGGTATGATGATCCCCACTTGTTGTTCATTGGGAATTGGTCACTTGCTCTTACTGGCCCTTTGTCTCCATCGTTGAAATAAATTGGTGAAAAATTCTCCTTTGTTTTGTTTAAGTGTGTATAACTCTTCTAAGATCATGCCCATGTCAAGATTAAAGGAGATGATCTATGAATTTAGTGATGATTTCTTGGAAGGTTTTGATACATGGAAGCAATTGAGAAAACCAGTCGATGA
Source organism: Sequoiadendron giganteum (assembly GCA_007115665.2). NCBI lineage: Eukaryota > Viridiplantae > Streptophyta > Pinopsida > Cupressales > Cupressaceae > Sequoiadendron > Sequoiadendron giganteum. Next base: position 261,242,454 of record CM021107.1, read on the forward strand.
CTGGGCTTGTTAAGATTCATGGAAAGAGGCACATCAAATAGGACTCATTCTAGGTCACCTCCATACATATGACATTACACTCTTTGACATGGTATTCATGACTCCCTCTCCCTTTGTATTTATCAAATTTGGGGACTTCAAAATCGGGAGGGAATGGTACCATTGTGATATTTCGATTGAATGGATATGGGCATAGGTTATGTGTATGGGGCTTCTTCATTTTTCCCATTCGGATATCCTACATTTCTTGTGTTAATGCCTTAAGTTGTAACACGATATCGTCTTCTGGGTTTGGTGGAGGAACATACGTTATGTATTTGTGGGATGGCAGATGGATTGTACATGGGATTCTAGTATGATGGGGTGTTCTATGGTGTATATGGTGGTGTAGGATATTGTGAAGGTGATTGTGGTGGAGGCGTATATGTTCCTAACGTGTTTGTAGTGATGATGTTCTATTGAGGGTTATTGTAGGAACCTTGTTGTTGTTGGGCATACTGTTGAGCTAGTAAGGTTTGTTGTTGTTGTTGAGCCACTAGGGCTTGTTGTTGTTGTTGTGCCATGAGGGCTTGCTATTGGGCTTGTTGTTGTTGTTGCACCATGAGGGCTTGTTATTGTGCTTGATATGTTTCTAAGGCTAATTGATGTTGTTGCTACTATTGGATGACTTGTTGGTAAGCCTGTTGTGCTTGTTGTAAAGCTAAGGCATGTGCTTGCAATGTAGGATCAGTTGGTTATTGGGAAATTTGTAAGGGGTGTTGGGTGTTGATGTTTTTTGTGGTTTGTGGGTTGTTGATGAGAGGTTGGGGGTTCCCTCAGTTTAAAATTCCTTACAAGATGGTGGATTGGGATGGGGGAATGCAAGTTTGAGGTCCCATTTGATTTTGCATGATGTGAGGGACCAAGGGGAAAGATGATGATGGTGATATTAGGTATTGTGATGGCAATGGCACATTAGGAACTTGAGTCCATTGATTGAAAGGATTCCCTTGACCAATGTTTTGGGGATTTCCTTGTGTTTGGGATGTGGTCAAGGTATTACCTTGGTTGATGGGATTCATTACTAAGGGGTTGTTTTGATTTGGTTCAGTGATGGATGAGACAAATGTGTTTGTGAAACCAATGGTGCAGATGAACCAATTGGGGGGTTGGATAAAGAAGTCCCTATTTTCATTAAGGGTTGATTATTTGTGAGGGTATCAACATGCCCTTGTTGATCCCTACTACCTTGCATGATGTTGGGCACACTTGTGGTACTTGTGGGGATGGATGAAGATGGGTGACCTCTATATGTTGAGGTTGTTGTGGATTCATGAAGTGTAAGTGGTTTATTTTGATGTAAGGTGTGTTCAGGAATGGTAGGAGCACCAAAGGAAGGTGTCCAAGTGGTTTTTTGAGATGGATTGGTGTTTAGGGTACCCACATGTCTGTTGCTTTCCAATGGAAGAGTATGACCAAAGTCTTTAGCAAGAATAGCTACAATACTAAGAATGGGTGTTTGATTTATCCCTAGCGATGGAGTTGTTTGCATGGTGGATGAAGTCAAGCTTTGTGTCAAGGGTTGGGCAACAAAAGATGGGGAAATCGGAGCTACGTGTTCTAAGGCTTGATGTTCTTGTTTGTATTCCATGATTTCTTCCTTAGTAAGTCCAAATGGGTTGTTCGTAACATCTTCTATCTCATATGGCCTTGATGGAGATGGGGGTTGTTGTGATGGGGTAAGATGACTTCTTGGATCAAATTCTTGAGGATTGGGATCACTTGAGGTGAATGTGACTTTGGTTTTCTCCATGATTCTCTTGTGTTGTGATCTTGTCTTTACCATAAATTTTGGGTCACCTATGGGAGGGTTGTGTTGAGATTTCTAATGTTTAAACTCTCTAGTTGACTCAAATATAGGTAAAAGGGATGCTCTAAGTCATTTTGGAGCAATGATGATAATGGGAGATGAAAAGGTGAATGATGTGGAGAGTGATCTTTGCAAATGTTTTGGGACAACACTTTTGACTTAAGTTTGATTATTTGATGTTTGGATAGAGGATGTTAATGAACTTGTGAATCTTTAGGGTAGACTTGTGACCTTCAAGATAAACTAGTCCAAATATGATAACTAACTTAACTAAGTGCATGGAAAATGATTCATTTCTCATACAAAGTAGCTAAGTTAGGGTTTGGGTTGATAGATGTCCAAGTCAAAAAAGTGTTGGTGTGTTTGAAATTTTTGCAAATTTTGGTGAACTGAAGGTTGAAATTTGATAAGGGGTGGATGAAATGTTTGACCCAATGTTAACCTAGAGTGAACCTTTGTTTTCCAATACCAAGGTGGTGAGAAACATGCTAGACCTCTAAAGTGTTCAAACCCTAAAGACTCCATGATTAAGGAGAAGTTCTTGTGAAATGTGTAGATCAGGTTTGTCCATGAAGTAACGTAGAAAATATCTCCTTAGTGATTTATCTTGGTTGCAATAATTCCTTAAGATCTGTCTTCTAATATAGTTTGAACTATGATGTCTAAGTTTGAAATGGCGGCATGTAGACCTTCTCTTGGGGATTTTGATTTTGTATGAGATCATGTAGAGAAGCACAAGATTGTGAAAAAAAAAGGATATTTATTGCCATGCAGGAGGTGGTAATATGGGCCTTCTAGCCACAATATCGGCTTGTTCCTCTTGTTCGTCTAAGATGTATGATGCGTTTCTCCACTGGATTGGTGTTTCCTTTGTTTCAAAAGTGAAGTTTCTCAAACTACTAATTATATCTATTTATTCTCCTTCAATTAGTTCCAAGTTTGGTTGAATGATAGTGGGCGTAAGGTTTGGTTGTTCAACCAAAGCGATTGGATGCCAAATGGTCATGTGGGGTTCAATTTGTTAATCTATCTTTCTTAAATGAGTTTCTTTTTACCACAAACACTTGTCTTGCTTACGTTTCAAACTAAATGTCTATTTCGAAAACATCATTCCTCTCACAAGGTCCATATTGTGAAAAGGATGAAGTTAGGGGAGTAGTTACCTAGGTTTACTTTGGAAAGCATGGATTGAGATGTTATTCAAGTAAGGTGTGTTAATTCTTGTAGGCTCAAATATATAATATCTACCTAGGTGTGTGTAGCTAGGGAATGTAAAGTTTATGGACCACCTCTACAACCATTATCATGGAGGCCAAAGGCCTTACCCATATTTAGTTGTACCTATACAACTATAAATTATAATGTGAGTATATTCTTGGGGCTAATCACTTACTAATGTACCAAAAAATGATGATTGATGATCTTAATCTAGGATTACAAGCTCTCTAAGGGTATCCTCTATATACCCTTATACCACAAGGGTATGTGAGGCCTATGTCTATAAACTAGAACCCATCTACAAGCATGTAGTTGAGGTCTAATCCCCTTCCATGTCACCCCTTTACTTACTCCCCACAAAGGAAGGGGGTGAATAGGGATGTGCCAAACATGATGATGAATCCTTTGGGGTACAAATTTTGTTATCCCCCGTTTCTATAGATGAAAAAAATGGTCAAGGTAATTCCTTGAGGTGTTGAAATAATTAGGTAGAAATACTAAAGATAAAATAACATAACACTTGTTTTTGACCCCCAAGATCACTCTAAGCTACAAGGGAAGAGCACACACAAATGATACCTTGGGATTAAAATGTGCACTTGTTACATTTAGATTTGAAATCCAATTGTGTGGTTAATATTAATGCCCAAATTAAAATGTGATTAAACAATCATAATAGACAAGACACAAAAAGGGGTCTATAAAACTGGTCTTCTACACATATCCCACAAAACCATAAGTTAGTAGTTTTCTAGAAAATTCTTTAACTAGCATGATTTCCTACACAAATGTGCTAACTTTAGCAAGTTTCAAAAGTTATTAGCCAAAAAATCAAAAGAAAGTGATAAAATTGTAATAAATAGGACATATGTGTTGAATTAAAATAGAGGTGATGAAAAAAACGAGCAATGATTTAAAATAAGGCCAATAATTTATTTTTCTTTAATCCACTTAGGGGAATATGGTGATTTAGCGATGTAATTAAATAATTGGCGTTATTTAATCAATCAAGATGAAATAAAGTGGGATTAAGACTTTATTAAATAAATGTGATTTATTTAATTGGTCGAAATGATGAAATGTGAATTAATCAAATAATGTTGTTTTATTTAATTAATAGAGGAATTAGGGTTTTTGGGAGTTTATTAAATAAATAAAATTTATTTAATTTGTCTGAAGTGATGAAAAAGTGAATTAATTAAATAATGTTGTATTATTCAATTAACAAAGGAATTAGGGTTTACACGAGTTTATTAAATAAATAAAATTTATTTAATTTGTCTGAAGTGATGAAAAAGTGAATTAATTAAATAATGTTATATTATTCAATTAATAGAGGAATTAGGGTTTTTGATGTGGTGTGATGTGGGAATGTTGCGATATATTTCCGAGATGATCTAAGACATTATGGGATAATTTCGAGGTGATTACAAGGTGATTACGAGATGATGTGAGATGATCTGAGACATTACAAGATGATTTTGAGTTGTTTCGGGGTGATTCCGAGATGTTCTGAGATATTAAGGGATGATTATGAGTTATTATGAGATGTTAAGAGATGATTCTGAGTCATTTTGAGGTGTTACAGGATGATTATGAGTCATTTCAAGGTGTTACAAGATGATTATGAGTCATTTCGAGATGTTACGGGATGATTTCGAGTCATTTCGAGGTGTTACAGGATGATTTCGAGTCATTTTGAGGCGTTACGGGATGAATCTGAGTCATTCAGAGATGTTATGAGATGATTTTGAGTCATTCAAAGGTATTACAGGATGATTGCGAGTCATTCAAAGATGTTACAAGATTATTTCGAGTCATTTTGAGGTGTTACGAGATGATTCTAAGTCATTCCAAGGCATTACGAGATGATTCTGAGTCATTCTGAGGTGTTACGAGATGATTCCAAGTCATTTCAAGATGATCAGAGATGATGTTCCATATCTTTTGACGTTGTTCGATGTTGTTCAGTGTTGTTTGATGTGTTTGATAGGTGTCAAGTCAATTTTACATGTCTACATTTTGCCCCTCTTTGATACAAAGTACTAGTTGCTTTGTTTCAAAGATTCTTATTTTAAGATCAAGTTTTTGAAAAAAATTTATGCCCCATTATGTCCTAGTGTTCAGTGGAAATGATGGTACGACTCCATGCTGCCCCCTTGAGAGTTTGACCAAAAATTTCAAGTTTGAGGTCAGGCTCTTGATACTATTATATTGTTGTTTTGATGTTTTCAGATGAAATATTATATGTCAATGTGCAGTGTTTCTTTTTCAGAGCTTATAATTTGAAAGTAGGAAGATTCCCCAAGTGTAATTAGGGTTTCCTAGATGAAATTAGGGTTTCAATGAGGTGTTTATATAGGCAATTTTTCTTCAAATTGGGTCATTTGTGTTTTGTTCCTCTTGCTAATTCTTGTCTCTAGATTCCACATTCTGTTAGTTGTTCAAGGGAGAATGCTGAGATTCGAGGTTGCCCCACATTGTTCTGAGCTCATTCAAGAGTATAGACGACCTTCAGGCATCGGTGGCTCGGTAACCTTTTCACCCTTCACTTTTGTCATGTTTTCATTCTCATTTTGTGTGTGCAAAGTTATGTTAGACAAATGCGTTGGTTTTGAGATTCTTGTGCATTTGTCTCGGTTTTGGCACATTTGTCAAGTGATTTTGGTGCATCTGTCCAAAAATTGTGTAGCTGCTCAAAACTGGTGCATTTTTCATGAGCAATTGTTCAGAAACTGCTCAGTTGTCTGAAAACTGCGTAGTTGTCCTAGAATTGCACAGTTGTCAAGAAACTGCGCCCAATTTTTTGTGCAATTGTTATAAAACTGCGCTTTTGTCCTGAAATGGTGCTTTTGCCTAGCTTCTATTGTGCATTTGTCCTAGAACCTACTAATTGACTCTTTGTCTGTCGTTTTCCTCTTAGCTTTGTTCCAAACCCTAGAATGTGTTCGTTTACCATCATGAATGTCATTTATCATCATGTTTGTGTTCTAAAACCCTGGCTTGTGTTCGTTTATCATCTCAACTATCATTTTGCATTTCTTTGCCTGTTAGAGTGAAACCCTGGCTTCTATCTATTTACAGTTAAACATGTTGTTTGTCGCCATGCTTGTGTTCAAAAGCCTAGCTTGTGTCCGTTTACCGTTTAAGAATTTTGTTTGTCACCTAGCATGTGTCATTTTGTGTTTCTTTGCCCATTTAGTAAGAAACCCTAATGTCTGTTCGTTTACTGTTAAACATGTTGTTTGTCACCATGCTTGTGTTCAAAACCCTATCTTGTGTTTGTTTACCGTTTAAACATGTCATTTTTCACTTAGCATGTGTCTTTTTGTGTTTCTTTGCATGTTTAGAGTGAAACCCTAACATCTTGGTTTATATTGTTTGCAGGCGAATCTCTGACTGCTTATGATGAGAGAGAGATGTCCTTGTCACTTGTTTGATCTGATTGCTCAGTTCGGTGCATTGAAGCGGGACTTTCTTGATGCAGTGGGATTGCATTGTATCTATTACATACCTCCGATTAGGACCCATACGATGATGTTGACCGCTCTCGTGTAGAGGTGGCACTCTGAGACGTCCTCGTTTCATTTGCCTACAAGGGAGGCCACTATTAATTTAGAGGATGTGTGGGGGATCCTTCATCTTACTATTCATGGCAAGATTGTTACGTACCAGATTCGATGAGATGCCCGCACTATGTAACATTTGTTAGGTGCGACACATGTGGATGTTTGTGATGTAGAGATTGATTTGTCTGATTTTTCAGATGGCACAAACCCTATCATTCTTATCCTTTGCGGCTTGGTATCAAGATTAGTTGTTCTTGATAAACGAGGTCGACAGTTTGTAGTGGGTTGGGGTGTATGTATTGAGAGTATGTTGGAGCATGGTACGAGATATGCCTGGGGTGCCTGTTTGCTTGCCCATCTTTACCGAGATATGCATAAAGTGGTCTATCAGGGTAAGAGGTCATTGTCTGTAGGTGTATCTCTTTTGCATGTTTGGGCGTGGGAGCATATTGTAGTGACTTGTCCTGACAGTATTCAGGATCGTTCTGCGGGCGATCCATATTGTTATCGTTATGGGGATTTTATGCACTATACTTTGCCTGGGGACTTGCATTATTGGTGTTGTGTGTTTGATGAGATGCCTGGTTTTGTATGGAGACCTTACATGAGCTGTGACGTTTGGCCAAAGGATGTGGATCAACTTGTGTATTATCGACAGACCCATTGGTTGCTTGGCCATTCATCATCTGTGATAGAGTGTTATCTACCAGACCAAGTCTGTCACCAATTTGGTGAGAGATAGGGGTGGATTCTTGATGCATATGAGGCTCGGTTTGGTTAGACTTGTTGGGAGGTCCATGTATGGGGTATCCAGGCTGATGTAGATATAGTTATTTCCAAGTTTGCAACACTTTCCCTAGTTGGGTGGTGTTGGTGAGTTGGAGTGGCAGATCTAGGTACTACTCGCGATTATGAGGAGTGGTGGACATGGCATAGGCCTTTGAGGCTTACTGATCCTATTGTGGGAAGAGTTGGCATCACAGGTCATCGTGGGGAGCAACAACATGTTGAGGTTCTTGTAGAGTAGTTGGATCGAGCTTGACGTGATGAGGCAGAGGATATTCAGGATGAGTGGGTCCCTCATGCACATGGTCAGAGATAGGCTCCAAATCCTCCTCCACCAACTAGGGATGTTAATTTGTTGCTAGCTCAAATGAATTTGGATAGAGATGCAGAGATTGCATAGTGACAGGCTGCAGAGGCTTTGGTAGACACTCTGAGGGTTGAGCGAGATAGTGCAATTGGTAGACTGCATGGGGCAGAGGCATAGGTAGTATTACTTACTTGCACTTACCAACAAAGGTGATAGTTTGTGAAGGCATCAAATTGTGCAAGCATTAAAATAAACTATGTATTCATCAATGTAGGTTGTAGAGGTATTGATTTCATATAGTTCTACAAACTCCAAGACCAAAATTAACAAAAAAAATAGAAGAAATATGAAACATATAAAAAATAGAAGTGATAATGATGTAAAAATGATGCACACATGTTAAAAAATAGAGAAATCGGAAAAGGTTAAAATGAAAAAACCCTAAAACAATAAAAATAGTTATTCAAAGTTTCTAGGTGGAGGAACCACTCTAGAACATTGGAAAAAAGAAGTGGGGGCAATGATGTAGCTAATAGAGGCATTGAACTAGAAACCCTACAAACAACAAACAATTGCTAGCAAAATATTTCAAAAATAGATGCAAACTTACAAAATTGTGAACAAAAAAAGTGAAAATGATAAGCTAAAGTACTAATGGACAAATAAAAATTAGCAATTAGAAACTAGAAAGACAAAAATGATAGATTAAAGGGGGGAAATCTTGGAGACACAAGCAACTTTTTACAGAGTTCCAAAAACTCAAGAATTACATGCAATATGATAGTACGTGCTAGTACTAAACTAAATAGTGGCCAAGACTAAGTGAGAATATTTTTTTAGATACCTAAAATTGACACATCATCAATTACCTAATTGTAATGTCACTATTCTCCCAAAGTTATTTAATTAAATTAGCAACGGATTTAATATATTTAATATTATAGTTAAGATAATTTATAAGTTGCAATATTATTAAAATAGATGTGAATAACCAATGCAAAAGGCAATATGTGATAATTTAGTAAGAATTCCAAAGTAAATAGTTAACATGATAAATTGAGTAACATATCTATATAATTCACATATATTAACACCAAAATCATATATTTAATATTCTCAATATATTTTAGAATAAATGGTTTTCAATACTTAATCTAAATCACAACACTTGGAAAAGCCACTCTCACCCTAGGAAGATGTTAGTGGTATTGGCTCTCGCTATGGATCTATCTAGGAGAAAACAATTCCTTTTGAAACATAGCACACTATTACGCTTTACACAAGTGTTGGTTCAATAGAACAATGCTCAACACAAGTGCATACCATGATCCAAAGTAATTTCTCAACATGTATACAACATGCTTCATAATAACTACTCAACATGCACAACAACCCTAGCTAGGACAACCCTAGATTTAATCTGTACCTTGAGTTGGACACACTCTGTGTGCCCCCTTCTCCAATACCCATAGCTCACAAAACCACTTTCTTCTTCCTTGAATATTCTCCATGCCTTTCCAAGTCTCACATAAATGATTATATAAACCTTAAGGGGTGGTTTCCAAACCATCACACCCTTTCACAAAGGATGCCTTTAATTATTATTTAATAAATAATAATTTCTCCCTTTTTAAAAGAGTTTTATTAAATATTCTCAATTAATCCTCATTTAAACCAAAGGAGCATATTATCATTTGTTTTTTTATCTCCCTTAAATGCTTTTATGACTTTATTTTATCTTTGGAGAAAAAATTTCATAACATTTCTCCCCATGTAATTTAGTTGTTATCCACAATAGCTTAAATTGAGTTTACATCATAACACAAAAAATAATCAGTTACATAAGTGTGGATGTAACACTATCGATATCATAATAAATCTATTTTACTTTAATCTCATCTATAATTTTATTTCATAATTTCTCGATCTTATCAATTCTTTTATTTCAAAATTTGATCGAATAGAAATACTTTGCTAAAAAATAACATGCTTAAACCATAGATACAATTTTGTATGAAGAATTTTTTGATTTTACAAGGAGCCAATGAAAGTTTATATAATAAATATTCTATCTTGTAAATTTTACAATTTTTTTCATTTATGTGATTTTTTTATTATAAAATAAAATGTTTTATTCTTCAATATACATCTAATACAACCATTATGATATTAAAACATAGAATATGATTAATGAATACTATTAATGATATGTACTATGAAGGCACCTATTGCTAACATTCAAAAAAACTCCAAGATGATAATCATGCATTCCAGACTACATGGGTATCCTCTTTTCCTAAATAATCAAATGGAAACAAGTACACAATTGCCCTTAAATAAAGTATATATCATTTCACATAATCGTTCAAGAAAATTTTTGAGGCAAGTTTGAATCTAATAAGAATACAATATAAAATATCTTGTTACTATCAATAGAATGTTAATAACACATTAAAACATATTTTTAACACATAACACCTTGTCATAAACTCATAGATAAAAGACATGATATAACATCCAAGGATTAAAACATGTACAAAGTTATTGAGTTGATCAAGTCCAATAATAGAGTATAATAAAAATATGGTAATCTTACTAGACATCTTAACAATAATAGAACAATAGTAAAGTACTTCATAGAGAAATATTATGTATGATCCTTCCTTTAGTTCATTTAATCCAAAGACAAAGATTTGTTTAATTAAAATTATGATTTTACTAGAACATTTAAAATCATGTAGAACTGAAAAACTGTGAATAGCAATGGCTTATTATTGGGAATCTTCTCATGAAATGAAAATGATACTATTACATTATATATGACATGAATTATGTGAGATATAGGACAAAGTTAAAGAATTCATGATATGAATGGGTGAGGATAAGGATTTTAACTTTAGTTATTTATATTGGTGGAACTTTTATTTTTAATGGTGTCGCAAAAGACCCACAAAAAATTACCCTCTATCACATGTTTGACAATCTAATGTGGAATCTATTTGAGGGTTTTATAGAATATTTTGAGATCATATAAACCTTTGATAAATAACATGTCTATTATTCATGTGAAACCCAAAACAATCACTATGTTAACTACATTGCACCTGGTATCTATAGGCAATCCATCCATTGTTATTTCTTGATTGTTTTGACACATCAAGGCCCATGTCCCATGCGATGAGACTAAACAAGGCCATTGAGACCTCCAAATGATGACTGGAGATATCATTGTTTTATAGGAAAATCATAAGAAAAATAGAAATAACAATTTTCATTCAATAATTTCTTCCATTATATCTTTCTTTATGTAAGAAGACTCCCCTCAAGAAATCTCTATAGTAGTGATCCCAAGAGATCATATAAAGTTTTTTCTTGGGTTTCCCTTATTCACAAATGTAGTCAAATATTTGTCAATTTTGACTATTCCATCATTATCTAATAGTAAGATCTCTATAAACGAATTCTAATTTGTTTTTAATATTATTACAACCATAGAATCTTCAAATGGACATCATCAAATAAAGTTTTAAATATATTTAATCAATATTGCTCATAGATATGGGATGACTATACATAACTATTTTCTCACCATGAAAGAGCAATGAGTATTTAAACATTTTAGATGTGTTTAATCCCCTATAAATTATTTGGCATGTCCCCATGTCTAAGGCTAATAATTTTAAGTAAATATCTTTAATTCAAGAAAATCGCTACCCTTTTTTATTCCTATAATCTTAATCAACCATCTTATTAGAATCGTTGTTCATGTTTACTTTTTTCGCCTAGAATTTAAATGTTGTGATCTGACTAAATATTTCAATTTGTTCTTTATTTGATGGGGCATAATAGTGCCAAGTTCAACAGAACTAGTAGGAAATTAAAGGGCCCATGTAAAGGCTATTGTTTTAAAACATGATCTTGTTTGACTATCTTTTTGGGTTAGCTCTATTAGTTTTGTTCTATCATGTTACTAGTCAAAAGTATGATGTTAATCTAAATAGTTGTTGCTTGGAATGGATTGCCAAAATAATAATGGAAATTTTTATATTTTCTACATGTAGGTATAGTTGTACTAAGTTTTGTGATTCTTGTCATTATAGGGGTATATTTATTCTATAGTTTTATGTGCATAATTTCGAGATGTAGCAAAATACTTTGACTTGTGGAAAATATTCAAGAAATTAAGGATGAGAATGATAATGATCAAACATAAGGAGAATACCATGATGACATTCTCTTATATTTCCCATTTGGACACATCCCTTGCACCTCCTAAAATTACAGGTACTAGTTTATAGAAAAGATATTCTTTTATCCCTTCAATTCTATAGAGATAACCCTTCCTCTAAAATAATTTTATCTTAAAGTCCAAGAATAAAAACACAATCTAACAATATAGAAAGGAAGATCAATAAAACAAAACTTAAAAATTATAATGCCCACAACTTAGAGGTAACTTACAAGAGTTGTGTATGCTTTTCAACCAATACAAATATGAATGAAATGAAAAATAGATAAAAGTAAGAAGCCAGACCCTTTGAAATAAATATATCCTAACTCAACTCAAGATTTGGCATCGAATTCCCTCAAAAGCATTCTAGAGATAAGGGTCATTGATTTGTCTACTGATCCCCGAAATAGAATAAGAATGATAATTTGGAGCATCCAACCATGAATATAAATTTTAATTCTGCAAGTTCTTTGCAGCTACCTAGAAAATTTTAAAACATTCCACAAAATCTCTAGTTTGAGGAAACTCTGATGTATATCCATGCCCTATTCAAGTATGTGAACACAAGTTGATGATTTTTTTTTGTAAAGTTTTGCAACAAGCTCCTATGGATATCTGATATATGTTGGCTAAATCTACATTTGGAAAAAAGGAGAAGTTTTTCATGCCCCAAAATTTTACCCAACTAAACCATACACAACAACAATTTTTTTTTGAATAAACATAAATCAACATTAATATTAGTATTACAATTACCTTAGTGGGAATAATATTAATACCCCTAAACATAATAACAAAGATTAAAACACAACATTCCCACCATTTTTCTAATTAATCAACCCAAGGTAAAACTTAGCAACAAGGTCTGTGCAAGATCATGGGGGTCCAAAAAGTGGCAATGTGAAAAAAAAGTCATTTTTAACATGCCCAAAAATGTGAAATTTCGCTTTGACTTTTTGTAGGCTTGGGTGGAAAGTACATACTGCCAAAGCAAATACCAAACCGAAACAAATATCCGTTTTGAAACAGAAACGGATATCCGTTTGTAATAGGTCTGATTTTTTAATTTCGTTGGGTCTGGGGCCGACCAATATTAAATTATCATTATAATACATTATAATTATATATATTTATAATAATATTATATATATATATATTATAATAACATTTTTTAAAAAGCATTCTTATAATGTTTTTTAATTTAATATTATATAATAATATATTTAATATATTATAATACTATATTATATTATAATACTTATATAGTATTAAATATTATATAATATTATATTATAATATATTAATATAATATTAAATTTATTATATTATATGATTATATAATATTAAATGATTATATAATATTATAAATTATACTATATAATAATATAATATTATAATAAACGTAATCACAGTGATATGGACATATGCAGTTTTTGCAGGGTTCCTAAAACTATAATGCATATTTTCTTTGAATGTTTTTATGCTAATGAGATCTAGAATATGTTTTGTAATGGTATGCAAATCTGGAATGGAAATGGGAAAATAAACTGGGTTGATATAATGTTTGTTTAAAAAAAACTGAGTAAGAAATTTCAAACATTTTGGGATTGTCTTAATACTGAGATTATGTGGTTTATTTGGGGGGCTAGGAACAAGGAAAGATTTCAGGGGTGCAGAAGGGGGCTTGTTGAGTCTAATAAGAGACTCATTTTTTTGTCTATTATCTTGCAGGTAACTGTAACAATGGAGGTCACAATGTCCAAATTTATGAGGTTGATTACAGATAAGTCTAAAGTCAAGTTTGGCCATGCATGACATCACAATCAGAAGGACATCGAGACATTCCTGAAGGCTCTGTGTGAGTTTCAAAGTGTCTTCGACAATGCAACTGTTGGAAACGTAGGTGCCCCCTAGGCTTCGAGGATGGTTCTATGGTCAACCCCCCATAAGCAAGCATCAAGAGTTGCAAGAACTAAGTAATTTGGACACTTGGGATGTCAAGAACATAGGGTGAAAAGATGGAAAACAACAAAAAGTGAGGAAGGAACTATGACAAGTAGCCATTCAATACTAAGGATGACTTACTTGTTGACGAAATTTCAAAGTAATTGTAACAACATGAAATATAATGAAGGAAAGAAAAGAATGTAAGATGTAACAACATGCACAGATTGTAAACATTTGTTCTCATGTAACAACTTGTAACAAAATGCCTATTTTGTAATAGTTGTAACAACTTCTATATATTGTAACAACATTGTAATACTATTCATAAACTATATTTAATACAAAAAAATTATATAATATAATATAATATATACTATAAATAATATAATATATACTATAAATAATATAATATATATATTATAAATAATATAATATATACTATAAATAATATAATATAATATAATATAATTTTATTATACCGTCAATATGATATATCTTACATTTCAAAAAACACCACCAACTTAAATATATGGTCAAGTCCGGACGGGACCATATATTTAAAAAACTACATAAACGAAATGAATATCCATTTTAAAACAAATATCCATTTGTTGTTTTATAAAATGAAAAGTAAAAACCCGAGAGCTTTATATTAAATTTATTATATTATATGATTATATAATATTATATTATATGATTATATAATATTATATTATATTATTATATAATATTATATTACCTTATAATATAATATAATATAATACTATATAATAATATAAATAATATAATATTTTTTTTTTTGTTAGATAAGAGGCTTAAAGCCAAGAAAAATTGATTTGCCAAAATCTACAGCTCTATATACATGGGTCTTTTGACCCCCATAGGCACTCTGCTAACATTCCAGTTTTTGGCCATTGCAACTCTACAGGGATACAAGGTTTTGACCAAAATCTGGCCACACCGACCTCCTTGCTAGAGCCTATGAATTTCATCGCATCCAAGCCAGACACTTATTAACTCCCAACGCATCCATTCGACGACCCTCTACCGTGTGTCCCAATGGGCTCTTTAGGGGCTACAGGCTCCTTTCGAAAAGAAATGTCTTGGAACTTGGTGGACTTAGCCCCACCTCCTCTGGGATCCTCATCACCTTAAGAGTTTACTAAGTCCCTGGCTGGGTTGGCCAGATTAACCAACGATGTGTCAAAGCTTATGCCGTCTGCAACCATGTTGGCCAAGTTGTCTGCCTCCTTGTTGATTTCCCTATACACATGGTTGATCGTTATATCATCAAAACATTTCAAGAATTCCATTGCCCTGCCCAACAAGGCACTCAACTTCCAGTTAGGTGTTGAGCCAGTTCGTAATGCATTTATAATGATTTTAGAGTCCCCTTCGATAGCTATTTTCCTGATCCCTAGGGCTTTGCAAAGACCCATACCTTCAACAAGTGCACTTAATTTTGCACCATTATTGGAGATGATTCCAAGAGGAACCACTTTCCTACCGATGATAGTGCCATACTAGTCTCGCACAATACATCCAGCCCCACCCATGCCTGGGTTCCCTTGCGTAGCCCTGTTGAAATTCAACTTAGCCCAACCAAAGTCTGGAGGCAACCAAACACCTTTTGCTCTTTGTTTCTTAGCATCAACTGACCTTGACCCAAAAAAGGGTGGGATTATGAGATTGGGCCAATTCTTCCTCATACAATTGTCCCACTTAGTGAAGATGACCCTTGTTTTAACATGTTTCAGATTACTACTATTAACAACTTTAGTAATCGCCCTCTCCACTTTGTTCAAAAAGGGCTCTAGATCTGTTTTCTTCCCCTGAAAGATTCTCTTGTTCCTCTCTTTCTAGATTTCCCAGATTAGGAGAGAAGGACTAATCATCCATAAATTCCCAAATAGACTTGACTTGAAAATCCTCGGCCATGATTTAAATAGATTAAGCATGTCGTTAGGTAGGGCTGATATCCACCCCAACTTGGCACACAACCATTGCCAACATTGTTGGGAGAATGGATAGCTTAGCAAAATGTGATCTATAGTTTCTGAATCTCTTTTGCAAAGGACACATCTAGATGGGCCATGATAGCCTAACTTTCTGAACCACTCCATAGTAATAATCCTCCCCTGTAGTGCAGCCCATGCAAATATGCCTACTTTGGGCAGAGAAGAGTTGTTCCAACATAGGTCATCTGCCAGATCCTCCCCTCTATTGTTATCTTTACTAATCAATCCACACCTGTCCCTTGAGTTGTACTTTTCATATTTAGAACCAATCCAAACTATTTGATCTTGACCTTTCCTAGGAGAGATCCACCTTACCTTAAGTAACTTTCTCAGTTGATCTGCTTGAATGCTATCTTGACAAACCTCCTCGATTTTTTTCCATCTCCATATTCTAGCCGGCTCTGCTGACTCAAACACCATGTAATCTCTGACCTTGTCTCCCCAGGCTAACTTGAATTGCTCTTTCACTCCCTCCTCGCATAAGATGGTCTAGGGCAGGGTAGCCACCCCAGGAGTCTTCCCAAAATAAAGCACTTTTTTCATCAGATATATCCCAAGAAATGAAATTCGTGATCAGCTGCCTGCACTCTAACATAAAGTTCCAGATTCTAGAACCTCTGGGAGGAGTAGGAGTTCTAAAGATACCTACACGATCTGATGTCTCTAAGTACTTGCCTCTCAAAATTCTTACCCACTTTAGATTCGGGTGAGAATACATTCTCCATATGAGTTTGGCCCCCAATGCCTTGTTTTGCCATCTTTGGTTTCTCAAGCCTGTTCCCCCCAAATATTTTGGCCTACAGATTTTATCCCAAGCAATTTTGGCCATCTTTTTCTGATCAGATACTCGTTGCTAGATGAATCTCCTCATAATCTAAACTAGTTGTTTGTTGAATCCGTTGGAAAGGGATAAGCTTGAAAGGAGATGTATGGGAAGGGTTGTAATGACCGATTTCAAGAGCACCATTCGACCTGCCCATGATAACAACCTTCCCTTCCATGAGGAAAGTTTTTGCTCAATCTTGTCCTTGAGAGGGTCCCACAATCTCGTTGTTCGAGTTCTAGAGTTCAATGGTAATCCCAAATATTTACATGGAAGAGAGCCTAAGTTAAAACCAGGTATGCTCCTGATACTTTCACTTAATGAAATGGGGGTATTGAAAAATAATACCTCTGACTTGTCTTTGCTGACCACTTGCCCTGAAGCCTTCTCATAGTCCATTAGAATATTTTTGAATGCTATTGCTTCATTCCTTTTACTGCGCCCCAAGAGTAAGGTATCATTCACGAATTGCTGATGAGTTACCACAATGTTATTAGTGACCTTAATGCCTTGGATTAAGCTTTGATCTTGTGCATTCCTCACGGCTCTACCCAAAGCCTCAGCCAAGATTATGAACAAAAAAGGAGAGAGGGTATCTCCTTGTCGGGGACCCCTGAAAGACTCAAAAAACCCTTTGGGGGAGCCATTGACTAGTACTGAGAATCGAGGAGTAGAGATGCATTGAAAAATCCAGTTGATTCATTGCTTGCTAAAACCAAATACCTTCGTGCATTTACATAAAAACCTCCAATCAACCTTATCGTACGCCTTCTTAATGTCCAAATTGATCAGCATGCTTGGTTTTTTAGCTGACTGAATTGAGTGGATAGTCTCTTGGGCTATGATTACTCCATCCAAAATGGATCTTCCTGTCACGAAACTTGTTTGCTCCTCGGATATAATCAAGGGAAGGACTAATTTAAGTCTATTTTCCATCACTTTTGAGTTGATCTGCTAGGTCTGAAAAGGCTCTATCTGGGATCGAAACCAGTGTGTACCTTCTCTTTGACTCCTCCTTCGCCGAAGGTCTTCATTTGTTAAATTTGTTATACCCAAAATGCCCATTTCTGCCAGGGATTCTCTGTTCGAGAGGATGTTGATTACCTTTCTAGCTATTTGCGTGTTTGCCATTCGCTCCCCTATTGATGGGGATGGAATCTGCCCCTGTCACTGAGCACCCAGTTTTTGGATAGGGCTTCTTTCTAACCCATTCATTTTTGGTTTGGGGATTGCCTTTCGGTTTGAACTTTGCGCCCTGATTCGCCCTTCTACGCATTTTTAGTATTGCTTACCATAGGATTGTATATTAATACAATATAAATAATATAATATAATATAATATAATATAATATAATTATATAATATAATATAATATAATATAATTATATAATGATATAATATAATATAATAATATAATATATATAATATAATATAATATAATATAATATATTATAATAATATAATGTAATATTATATTATATTATATTATATATAATATATTATATTATATTATATATAATATATTATATTATATTATATATAATATTATATTATTATAATATATCATATTATAGAATAATAGTATACTGCCAATATAATATACATTTCAAAAAACACTGTCAATTTAAATATATGGTCAGGTCCCAAACCCAACCATATATTTAAAAAACTACATAAAAGATACGAATATCCCAGACCCGACCATATATTAAAAAAACTACATAAAAGAAATGAATATCTTTTTCCTATTTTATAAAATGAAAATCAAAAACCCGAGAGCTCATTTTTAAGACAATGCACGTGGGTTTTCAGGTTCACATCTTGGATATCCATTCGTAGGTGCCTCTTCTTGCTCAAATCAATCAAATTTGACAAGTACTTTTTGATTTTTATATTTTTCTTCAATTTTTATTGGTTTTGCATTGTTTTTTTTGTCAATTTTAGTGAAAAATAGGACATTCGATAGGTTTTTTTATAGCATTAAAATCATTGCTAATTTTGATTTTTTTTTTTATCAATTAACAAGCTTAAAATGGTTGATCCCAACCCTGGTCAACATGAAAACATTCAACTGGATCAACATGAAATCCCTAACCCTGCACAAGATGAAAACCCTCCAAATCCTCCTTCACCACGACCATTGTTTCCAAACCAAAATGTGCCAAAAATACACGAATCTATTCATATAATTTTAGATCAATTGAGAAATGTATGTCGAATCCATGAGACACTCACTGAGCTATCAGACATGAAAAACACTTTAGAAACAATCATTTCAAATGTTGAAACTTTGGCAACTTAGCACAATAGATTTGCACAACAAGAGGAACAAAGGCAATTTTATGCCGATAAATTATCATATGATGAGGTGAGGGCACTTGATATTGACAAATTCCAATCAACCTAATTATTCATTGATCACAAAATAGGACAACCCATTAATGTGCGAAGGCCAAAATTTTCAAATAAATGGTGCACCCATAGAGGCATATTAGATAATTTTTGGAGACGGTGGATGGTTTTTGATAAACCACCCAACAACAATCTTGATGTCCCTCAATATTTTCTCTAAAAATTATATGTTGAGTTTTTCCTAGGGAGGCATGCCAATTACTTTGACATGCGAGATTTCTGGGGTGTTGGTAGAGTGATGTCGGAGCATCCGAGCACTTTGGCTATCCAACTCATTTCCATTTTAATTTTTTTTTGCTATTTTGCTATTTTGTTGTGTTATTTAAATTTGATGATAACATTTTCATGTTTTTGGGAGTTATTTTAATGATGCCCAAAATAATGTTAACACCGGAGACTATTTTGAAAGGCAGATTTAAATATATTAAAACCTCTTTTATGTTCTTTTATGGGCACTTAAACTAGGGAATTCATTTTTCTCAAATCCTGGAAGTTTAATAAATTTGGGGTGCAACATTCCAACAAAGAGGACAAAAATACAAATATTCCAAATGGTTGCGTGAATATGTGATGAAAAAATGAGTTGGGCAAGCTGAAAAATAAAGAAGTTTAATCGCCCAAATAAGAAGAAGGACAGTAGAACAAACTCTAAAGAATGAAGACAATGGGATCGACCTTCAGAGAGAGAAAAGTTGCTGCTAGTGAAAATCTGCAGCCAGTGGTAATGCTGAGATAGAAAAAAAATCTACCACTTAATACATGTGAGAAGGCATATCAAAGGTAGAAGAGAGGGGCGTTGAAAATTGAGTAGAGTGGGAGGTCATTCATTCTTCTTGGCTGGAAAAACTATCATATGTATTTACAAAATAGGGGTGTAGCATATTGAACATGGTTGAAATTTTATAGTGGATTATGTGATTCTATTCAAATGTCAAGTCCTAATGTGAGATGCTAAAATGATGCAATAAGAAGAACTAACATAAGAAAAGGGCATCTCAATGATTAGCCTAAGAAATAGTAAACATGAAAGCAAGATAAGATAAATTGATTGTTGATTATACCTTCATGCTGCTCCTTCCTCAGTTGGCCCTTGATCTTTGGATGTCTTGTGTGCTCCTTGGATGGCAATGGAGTGAAGTGGATGCAAGATGCAAAATGGATTGATGAGAAATACTATGGAAAAGCTAAAATGCTGCAAATGACAATTTGGCAAGAGTTTTGGTAGCAAAAGACTTGATTCCTAAAATGGGAGAAATGAGGGGGTATTTATAGGATAATTGGAATTCTCTAGAGAATTCAATGGTTGAGATTGATCCAACAAGATCAAGATGAAGGGCTATGGTGAGTTGAGGACTCACAAGCCCTCACATCTTGACATGTGGAATGTGAGATGTCCTAGGGTGGAATGATGTGGAAATGAGGTGGAAGAGAAGTACATGAGGTGGATGAAGGACAAGTACCTTGTAGGTACCTTGGGGGATGAGAAGATTTCCTCAAAAAGGAACTTCTTGTCCCCAAATGAGAAGGAAAGAGACATTTGAGGAATTTTAGAATTCCTCAAAAATCTCCTGGAAAAAGGGGAAGTGGTTGGAGAAATAAATGTGATTTAAAAATTCACATTCATTGGAGAGTTTATTGGATAAAAGAGAGTCTCTAAAAAGTTGGAGATTTGTTACATGTGGGTGATGTGACAAGTCCAAGGTTCTAGAAGTCCCTAACACATGTAAAGTGACAAGTCAAGCCTTCTAGAAATTTGCATGGGGATGGGGAAGACCTTGGAAAGACAAAAGTGAATTAAAAATTCACATGGGGAAGAGAGGAGCCTTGGATAAATAAATGTGAATTAAAAATTCACATGGGAAAGAGAGTCAAGGCCAAGAAAGGCAAGTGGAAAGGTTGACCAGAAAAGGTAAGCCAAATGTGGTTAATGACTTTGATGAAGGTTGTGCAAACACAGGATTAGGATAATTAATGAGAGATTAGAGGCAAGTGGGAGATTATGGAGGATGTGACACTTAATCAAGATTAAGTGGTGCACATCCTAATCACAAATTAATTAATTTAATCCAGATTAAAAAAGGGTTATGGAGAATGTGACAAGGAGAGAGAAAAAGAGAAATTAAAAATTGGTTTTAATCCAAATGGGTTAAAAGACTAAATTCAATAATTTGTCATATTTATTTAATTTAGAGAAGAAAGGGATAAGGTAAAATATTTTATTTATTTAATTACATACTTTAGAAACCTTAGGTAGAAAATGAAATAATGATTAAATAAATTATTTAATCACTAATAATGAAATAGATGAATAGAGTAGGCGATTTTGATCATATGAAAGTGATCAAATTTGGATGTCTACAGATTCAAACTATTGAGTTGAACAAGGAAAACAAATGATTTTTTTGGTTTCCATTTGAGCTATTGAAATATGTAGAGAAAACATTAAAATTTTAAATAAATCATGGTGGTATCTTAATTGATTTTCGCTGTCAAGTTCATTTTGAAGATCTCTATTTTTTTTTGTTCAGTATATGTTGCTGCATTCAATCCCAGTTTGATAAAACTCAAATTGTTTTTGACCTACATTATTTGATATTAGAGCCAATTTTTTTGAGTTGAGAAGTGAAATGGTGTATAGAGGATGGGATCGCAGAGGTAGAGCACTAAGAGGCATGAAGCCTAAGATTGCAGAATTGATAAGAAACTGCACAATGGAGGCAGTTAGAGGTCTCACAACATGAATGGAGGCCATGGAATTGGCACAAAGAAGAGTAGTCCATATATTGGACATAAGTGATGATGAAGAAGAGTAGGTTGTTGAAGGAAGAGAGGAAGTGAACCAGCTAGGTGTAGACCCAGGAGAAGAGTGATTCATTAAAGCCATTACAAAAGTAAGTTCTAGGCCACAATTTGATCCTCCAAGTTATAAAGGTGGGTTAAATGTAGAAGAGTTGTTGGATTGGATTGGAAAAATGGATAAATATTTTGAATACGACAACATTGAAGAAGAGAAGAAGGTGAAATATGCTTGCACCAAGTTGAAGGGGCACACATACCTATGGTGGGATCACCTGCAAGAAGACAAGCAACGAAAAGGAAAGGAAAAAATGAAATCATGGGATCGAATGGTGACAAAGATTGATGGGCAAGGTCATTGGTGTCACTTCTTGCATCATTTAATTTTTAAATTATCAAACCGGGTGTGCCTTAAAGCTGTATGCAATAAGGACGTCTCCAAAAATTGGGGGGTTTTGCACTATAAATAGTGACTTTGATTTCGGTTAGTATCCTTCAGGAGCTCTCAGGAGTGGAATACAACAACTAATTTCTAAAGACTAACTCTATCTTATCGATTGACTAATGCTTATCTAGACCTATTTCAACCCTAAATAATTTAGTTTAGACTACACCTCACTTGACTGTAATTGATTCATGTAAAGATTTAGGATGTAACTTAAATTAACTCTAAGTCTAAATTTCAGAATTACAATTTTCTTCGAAAGAAAGTCTATTTATGCTTGCAGTAAATGAACATTAATCTAGAAAGTGACAATACTAATTTCCATGAACAAATTCCAGTTAAGCTTCAGTTTGATCCTTACATCGGTTATCATTATTTTTCCCATTACAACTACATGCATTTGAAAATAAGTACTAAATCTATTTTTTGTGAACAACAATTGAATCTATAGTAAGTAAATGAATGTTGATTTACAAAAAAAAATCATGACTATCTTGGATCACAATAAACTAATATAAGTGAATGCAGTTACTAAACATTGATCAATAGAAATTAAAATGCTTAACTTTCAAACCAATATAAACCAAACAAAATTTAACTGAATCAAAGAACATAAAACAAGTTCACCTCCTTCAATTGAGTGGGCTCTGCTCTTCCTCTGGTGGGACCTTTAACACCAAGATTCAAATCAACTTCTTATTTGTAGTCCAATTGGCCCAAATAGGCGAGTAAAACAAAAGTACATAGTACCAAAAATTACAATATTCAACTAAAAATTAACTAACTTCAAACTAAACCTAAGGATGGATATATATAAGAATATCACTTATTTTGAATTCAAATTCATGGCGCTAACCGCCAAGTTACAGAGTGAAAAACCAAACTAAAGCATAATTGGAAATATCTGAGAGAATTTCGCTTCATCACAGCTAGTGCAAGCAGTTTCCAAATCGGAAAAAGGGAGCTAATTCAAAATCATAGAAAATCAGTATCCATTTGGAGCTTTCAGGAGTGCAATTAATGTCATGTTGTTAAACAAAAATTTTAACACATCCAGCTCATACAGTAGCATTTAATTACCTGAACGAAATCCTCAAGAATAGGATGCAAATATGACATCAAATATTTTTGATTGCATAGTCATTCCATCATTAACATCACTAAAAGAAACACATTTAAAGAAAAATATCATTTCTAATATATCTTCCAATTAGTTAATTATAAGATAAAACAAGCAAACATTTAAACATATAATCTACCGCCATCATAGTTAATTAATACTATAATTAAGTCTTTGAGAACATAAAAAGGTTAATTAAAGTGTCATTTCCAGGCACTCATCATTTCTCCCCCTCCTGATGTCAACCATGTCCTCATGGTTGAGGATCTGGAAAATCCTTGTTTTTCTTCACCATCCAAGCAACTAAGTCAGCCAAATCAGCATCCTACCTTATATACTGCAAGTAAGACTTGGGATGAGCATAACCATTCCATTTTTCAAATTCTTTCATCTATTCTCTCAGAATTTCTCCAATGAACTATGGTGATGCATCCAATGTTGGTGCAGGCATGATTACCAAAGGTGGTATGAACCTCATCCCGATCTAGTTGGTTTGTTGCTCCTCAATAACATCCATCAAAGTTCTCACCCCAGTGAGACTCCAGGTGATGTTTCTTGGTGAAATAGGTTATCTCCTTCTTAATGGTGGTGAAATACTGTGGAACCTATCCCTTGCTGCACTTAAAGCTCTATGTAGAAGGTGATCTTGAACATTTTTGAAAATTTTAATGCTTTCATATAGACTCCTCTTGTAAGCAGGTGCTACATTTTTTGATATTGCAAAGTACTTGAACTTGTCTCTAAATGTTCTTGACTAAGGGGTCTCATTTCTCATAGGCAGTCCTAATTTCATTCGTGCCTCCTTGTACTGAGCTACCCTATTTTCCCATTCCACCTAGTTCTACAACAATGATACAAAATATTTTATTTGTAATTATGTTATGAAAACATTGAGAAAAAATTGTGGAAAATCACCAAGGAGAAAACCATGCTGGAAGTTGTGTGATGGGGAAGAAGGACATGCAAGCAATCTGACAAAGAAATCTAATCTACAGCCAAAATGCTTAAATATAAAATCTAAAAACCCCTACACATACTAAATTTGAACTATTCTATTGCAAGCATGATAATGAACCTATTGATTACCAAATGAGAACAAAAGATAGCTTTTACCATCTAGTAGCGGAGTGTATTCGCTTGATGTTGGATTGTTCTTATCATAGTGAAGCCTCCAAAGTTCGTGTGCAAAGTGTGGATGAATGATTTTTGTGTTTGGTTGATCGAAGATAATGGTGAAGCTCCCTCAAGGGTGATCTTGACAACACTTTGTTGCTTAATTTATGTGAATTCTGTGATCCTTATTTGTGAGGAAAGGGGTTTGTTATATAGAAAATGAGATTTGAAATGGACGATCAAGATTATTTTGAAGAATATCCAGATCAATGGTCAGAGTATGTTGAGAGGATTTAGACATGAGATAATTGTGCAAAGTGGATTGCACAATTTGTGTGATTGGGAAATAGATTGGCCAATCAGGGATGTGATTGATCAGTTAACAAAATAGATTGATCAATCAGGATTGTGATGGCTTAGTTAACATAATAGATTGTTTAGTTAGCATAATAGATTGATTAGTTAATAAATTAGATTGCTTAGTCAATAATCGTAATTTGCTCAATCAGAAAGTGGGTGAGGAATATGAATTAATTGATTTAATTAATTAATTCCTTTTTGGAGTTTGAATGTGCAAATCAAGTTTGACTTTTGCAAACAAAGTTGCATTAGTTTGATTTGAATAGTTTGATTAAATTATTCAAATTTTGGAGGGAAAGTGTTGTAATTAGATTATTAATAATCAATATGATGATAATAACTAGCTACTTACTCAAGTATACATGCCTAATAATTCCTTAGTTGTCACCCAAGCCATCTTAGATACTCAACTATAACCCCTAGGATGACCTAACTACTTATATATCATTATAATAATAATTATATAGCTTATTTAATCTAGTTAAGGTAGCGATAGGCTAACTAATCATAACCCAATACATGTTATAAGGTTATGGGCATAAGATCCCATCCCCCACTTTACAAAAATTGTGTCCTCAAATATGATCAATTGTGGATGCTTTTGCATAAATATTCATCATCCCATGTGGTAAATTTGATTAGAGAAAAAAATTCCATTTGATGAGCTACATTTGGATTGTTCTTGTACTCAGCTTCTTCATGTTTTTTTTAAAAAATTAACTTCAAGTCCAAGATGTTTTTTTCCTCTACATCTAGCTTAAGTATTATTATCTATCTTAGAATTTCATATTAATCCATTTGACTCTTTATTATTTTTTGTTCATTTTCCTTGTTCTCCTTGAGGCTAGAGGTTAACTCTTGTTGGTGTTGACATTTTTCTTTGATTTCTATAACCTTTTTTTGAATCTTTGATGAAGATTTGAAGTGTGGTAGATAGTACCTAGCATAGATTAAATGGCCCAACCAAAATCCCTTATAGGAGGCAATCCTTTTTTAATTTCTCTAAGCAGTAATAATGCATGGAAAGATGTTATTGGTTTGAATTTTTCTCCTTATTTTTTCTCTACTTATTTTATTTCTTCCCCTCCTCCTTTTATTCTCCTTATATTTATGCTTCTTATTCTTGTTCTTGATCTTGTTTTTGTTTGTTTTTTCTTGTTCTTCTTCCTCTTCTTCTTTATCTCCCTCTTCTTCACAAATATTATGATGTGAGTTCATTGTCTTAGAGTTCATAAAAATCACAAAAGAATCAAATCCTTTTATTATTACTTTGATTTTCTCAACTAGTTCTAACTTGATTCCATCCTTCAATTTTTTGGTTTCTTTCGTTATTGTATAAATGGTTATGTTATCCATGTGTTTCACTAATGGATCCTCTTCGTAAGAAGTCTTTCTAGGAGTTGTGAGATTCATTCTCTTGTCTCCTATTGAATCCTCAACCATATTACAAAAAAATAGGTTTAAAATAGATTACAAAAATAAATCAATAATTCTAAAAAATTATTGTAACTTACCAAGGACAATATCTCATTTCCCAAAAAAGTCCACCAAATTCACTAATTTGAAACCTTGGGAGTATTTTTGTGGAAGATCCAATTTCATAATAAACCATTTAATTATACTCCAAATTACCATAAATTTTTGTTATAGTAAGGGAAATATGTTCTTGATGAACCCTCTAGAGATTAAAAAAAATGGATTTTCAACTATGGGAGCAAAATAGGTGGAAACCCTAATGTAACTCTAGTTTTAAAATAAGTCCTTGAAATTTTCTCCAATTTATTTCAATTTTTTACTATCTTAGCTAAAATACAATCTTCAATAACCTTTTAAAAATCATGAAAAAAATCGCCAAAATTGGAGATATATCTGTTTTCAAAAATGACCTCTAAAATTAAAAAAAATCACCTTGTTTCTTACCTTCACAATGTCAAGATCATACTTTGATAGCACTTGTAATGAAACAAATTTCACAAGAAATAAACATAATAGTAAATGTGTTGCAAATACTTGATAATAATATGCCACTTCCAGGAGGATAACTCCAATAGTCTTTAATAAGAATAAAATATTTCACATGATGATAATAACTAGCTATTAGCTCCTATATATACCTAATTATTCCTTGGTTGTTTTTGAAAAGTTAAGCAAAAATTATAGGGCGGTGTACCCTTCACAAGCAGCCACAAGGGCCAAAAAGTAACAAGACTAAAAAACTAACATTGAAGAAAAAGTAACAAAGATAGCACTTTGATAGCACAGAAACCACGAAAAGGCAGCCAAAAAATAGAACACTAGCACAGGCAGCAGCTAACTAGCATTATCCCAGTTTTTAAACAGGAGGTCCACGGCATCATCATGGCATCATCACGGAATTATTCCTTGGTTGTTACCCAAAACAATGTAGATAATTAATTGTAATCCTTAAGATGGTCTAGCCACACATATATTATTATAATAATGATTATATGACTTATTTGAGAGTTAAGGTAACCATATATTTGACTACTCATAACCCAATACACATTATAGGATTAGGAGCATAGTAAATGATGAATGAAAGTACTTAGATAAGGTAGGGAAAATATTTTCTATTATATCAAGTCCCTCAAAGAAGGAAAATACATGTGGAAGTTAATGGTTGAATTTATTGAGTGGGATCACTATGAGATCTTACTATGTTGCTAGAAAATATG
This sequence comes from Sequoiadendron giganteum, assembly GCA_007115665.2. Classification (NCBI taxonomy): domain Eukaryota; kingdom Viridiplantae; phylum Streptophyta; class Pinopsida; order Cupressales; family Cupressaceae; genus Sequoiadendron; species Sequoiadendron giganteum. The sequence goes on from CM021107.1 coordinate 261,270,144, forward strand.
ATATTTCTTGAAAAATTCATGTGTATCCTTTTCTATAATTATCAATAAAACCCTATTTATAATTGTTATCACATGAAATCACACCCTTGCTATATTAATCCCAATATTTTAGTGAAACATGGGAATGATCTCAAGGTGTGGGACCTTGTAGATGATATCAGACCTCCAAAGAGGTCGACTTTCTTTCCTAAACCTAGATGCATGCATTGGTCCAACCCAACATAGATTAAACCTACAAACTAATCTTATTTATCGATTTAGAGAAGAGGGAGAGAGAGAGAGAGAGAAAGAGAGAGAGAGAGAGATGTGATAAAATAAAGGGGTGGTGATGCACCTAGATTTAAATGAGTTTCCTTCCCATTCAGGATGACATGGAGAATCAACAAAATTCCCAAAAACTCACATAGTTCTTTGTTTTACTAACTCTTATAGATAGATACAGAGGCAAGGAATTGATAGGAACTAAGAGGGAAGAAGATATCCATAGATAGTCCATGCAAATAGGTTTTACACAACATATATATCTAGAGGCAATAAACATACATTCAAACATAAAGGTAAGGATATTTACATAGTATGTTAGGAGTGAGAAGAGGTGAAAATAGGAAAAAAATATTAATTTAGAGGCATGGATCTTGTTTACAATGGTAGAGTTGCATAGCATGCAAGTATGCAAAAATTAATTGAGAATGAACCTCTTGTAATGTCCCTCCCATATTTTTTAATAAAAATAGAAATTTTACAACATAAGCAACAATCTTCCTAGGTTTGAAACATAAACAATAGCCTTAGCCCAACTAAATCCAAATAACAACAATTAATTATACTCAAATGATATAGATCAACTAACTATTCAACACATGAACTTTCACATAATGAATCAAAATCCAATAGAAATTAATATTGATAATGATCTAATCTCTACAATTAAAGTGTTGGAAATAGGATGCCATTTAATTGAAATCCTAAACATTATTTATTTCACCTTATATCCCAAGTCCTTAGAATGTGTTCAACAACACTAGGATTAGGAAGGGATAAATATTTGATGAAATAATCATGTTAATTGACATTTGTATGTTATTCTAAATGTTAGGAACATGTGGGGATGCCTTGGAATGAGCTCCTACAAAATAGGAGCACATGGGCACACACATGGGAGGTGACACTCACCTTGAGTTTAGTTAACTGGGTGGTAAATTGAGTATACTTCATAAATGCATCCTAGGTTCCTACAAAATAGGGATTTTGATTTATGCATGTTGAGTACCTATAAAATAGGGTTTGAAGTTCAGTTAAAGTTCAGTTGAAGTTCAGTTAAAGTTCAGTTGAAGTTCAGTTAAAGTTCAGTTGAAGTTTAGTTGAAGTTCAGTTCAGTTCAGTTAAAGTTCAGTTGAAGTTTAGTTGAAGTTCAATTCAGTTCAATTCAATAACATGAACTACCTTTAGTTAACAAGAGATGACCATTCTTGCATGAATGGTGTTGAGAAATGTTTCAGTTAACAAGAAATATCTTGGACCCACTTTGGGCACCCAAGTTGGCTTCTTGGAATTAGCTCCTTTGCATGTTGAGATATTTCTGAAGGCTTAGTTAAGTGGGGCCCTCTTTTGGGCACCAAATTTGAGGATGAAGCCTTAAGATATTTATAGAATGAATTTTGAGTTAGCACTTCAGTTTGGGACGCCCAAATGGATGAAGGAGAGGATTTGACATTGTTCTTCATGGCATAACTCTACTTGCAAGAGATAGGCATACCTTTTAGGGATAGGGTTTGAGAATTATAATTGTAACTCATTTGGAGTTTACAAAGTTGATTAAAGCCTATTTATCTCAAGCAAGTTGAAGAGAGTTATGATCAGTTGTTATTGCAGGTTGTGAAGAAGATTGGTGAAGGCAAGAAGAAGCATTCTCAAGAAAGAATTGGATCTATTGTATTTTAGAGTTTGAATAATAGAGAATAATTCTTGGTGGAGTTTTTTCCCGAAAGGGTTTCTCCATGGTACATCTTGTGTAATCTTTCTATTATCCTTTCTAGTTCTTCTATCAACTTTTGTCTACATTCTACAACAGTAAAATGGATTAATCAAGATAATCACCCACAAAGAATTTGTAACAAAAGGAAAAGCTTATTTAAATCAGCAATCTTAAAGTTTTATAGATTATTAAGCTAATAAAAAACCTCAATTTTCAACATAAAGGACTATTATGGCAGTCATTACAATAACAAAAAAACACTTATTAATCTACAAAAAATGATGCACTCACAAAAATATTGAATTATGCTACAAAACTGAAGCTCCAATGTAATCCTTGAGTGAGTATTCCCTTCATAACCAAATTTTTTTCATCCTCTAATTCCAAAAATCAATGGTTTTTGGTCCACTGATCATAGTCTCCTACGGGTTTTCATCCATAAAATATTCTTAAACACAAGTACATAGAAGATTCAATAACATAACATGGATTCTTACAATTGAAATGTTTTCCTAATCTTATATGCTACCCACCCAAGAGATAAAACTAGTCAGACTAGACCCAAAGTGGTGCCAAAGCCCAAATTTTAATTCTACATGCTACATCATAGGTCAGCCTTATATGTCTTATAGACTATCATCATAGGTTCAATTTTTCTCCTTTTGACTTGGCATATGTCAGACTGCAACTCTGATCCCTGACCTCTAATAGCTTCTTAGCATACATCAGGCCACAACCCCAATCCCTAACCCTTGATTTCTCCTTGGAATGCATCAGGTAGCAACCTCAATCCATGACCTCCAATAGATCCTTGGCATGCATTAGGATGCAACCATGATCCCTAATCACTAATAGGTTCTTAAAAATATCAAGTTACAACCTCGATCCCTAACCTTTAAAAATTATTTGGCATGAGTCAAATCAAAACCCTATTTCTTGAACTCTAACATCTTTGTTGACGAGTAGTATTTTATCTATTTTTCAAAAAAGGGACATGACAAGTCCTCCCTCCCTAATATTTCTTGTCCTCATGAAATGAAAATTATGATTCTTGAGAATAACAATCCCTTCCCATGTGGCAACTTCAACTAGTATTTAATCCCACCTAATTAGGTTATTCGTGATGCTCATGTTCCTCAAGTTTTTAGATCAAGATATTTAATGAATTAATTCCTTAATTGTGCCAAATATAATTGAAAAGTTGAACTACATTTTGAAATTTCAAAATATTAATTCAATTGAGCTTATTCATATTCTGATCACTACATATGTAATAATTATATATATAATAGAATTAATAGTAGAATTTATTGTTTTTAGATTTGTATAAAATCAATGCTATTATAAATTATATTCGATAATTATTTTTGAATAAATAATTAATCAACTCAATATAATTTTATTAAAGTACAAATGAATCAACTCAAATAATTTTTTTGAAAGTACACATGAATCAATATTTAATCAAACTATAGAAGTATACAATGTATGGAAGTTATTTCCATAATAATAAATTTTCTTAACATAATATATATTAGAGTAATCATGCATTAGCTAATAATTAATTAATCTTTAATTGATTACTAAGCTAATTCATTTCATGCACTTAAGCTAAACTTGGAAGTATTTTTTCTTTTAACTAGAGTGAACTATTATTAGATCATTTTGTCGAGCATCACATAGGATGATGACACTTGTCATGATCTAATCCCTTTATCACTTTAGGTTTTCTCTTATAAAGCACTCTCCCTCATTGTATTATTTCTCTTGAAGACTCTTGATGTTTATTATCTAAGTATTTTCTAGTTGAGGAATAGAAAATCATAGTTTTGCATATCTCTTGTGTGGAAGTTTTTTTGGATCATGTGTCTCAATTCACAATTACAACATGGTATTAGAGCATGGATTCAGTGACCCCTCAATTTTTTGAGTTTTTTCTCAACTATGGTTACAGGAGAAAATTTGGAATCTTCATTGTTTTTTGTGATTTTTGGAGTTGCACAAATATTTGGTGCACTTTGGTGCAAAAAGGACCTCACCATTGCATTCAGAAAGTTGATTAAAAAAAAATTGATATAAAATTCACCCTATTTTGACTCCAAAAATAAAATTGACTTCATATTCCAACAATAGGCTCATGCTCCTTTATTATCTCTTCCAAGATCTATCTTTCCTTCAAAAACCCATTGTTTTCCTCCAAAATTATTTCATCTAAATTTCTATTAAGTATAAAAATAATCACTATCTTTTAAATAGTTCTACGAAGTGTAATTGGTTTACACTCATTTAAAAAAAAAAGATATTTCACCTTAGAAATAAGTCTCAAGAAGGTAGAATTCCACCTCTTCAACATCATCTTCCTCTTCTTGCACTCCTCAGTTGCCTCTAGAATGTCTATCCCTACAATTATCCAAGAGTTATAAATAAAAACCACTTGAATTTTATTTCTTGGCACCAGAGGAGAAGGTAGCTAACCTAACTTCCTTCATAATAAATGATGGCATTAGAGCCCAATTTTGATAATGGGAAACAAGTCTAGGAACATTTATTAAAAAAAAATCCTACTTATTCATATATCCTTCAAGTATTGAGCCTAATAATTGCTTAAAGAATCATTTACCTTCAATTATTACATCTTTCACCTCCCCAATCTCTTCTATTGAGGGAAAAATGATCTTTTCAATTTTATTGAATTATCTTCTAATGTCAATGGATATATGGTCCAAAAAATGTGTTTCAACCTCCCTCCTTTAACTATTTTACCCTTATTTTTTGAAGCCAAAAAATCTCTTTATACCTTAAAACTAAATATAGCTCATTAATAACTTTAAATTCCTTCTCCCTTAGGCACTTTATCAATGCACACCTTTCAACTTACTCAAATTTTCTCAACTCCACCTAAATATTTTCCTTTCTCTAAAAAACATTACCAACCTTCCCCTTATTCCACACCTTAACCTTCTCTTTGACATATTCTAGCGATTTTTGAATAAGATATCTCTTGTACCCCTCACCTTCACATATGCACTGACCCCTCAACAATTATTTTAATTCCAAGTTCTCAAACCACATAAATTTCATCTTAATTGGAGTCCCACTAGCTTATTTTTATCCATTTTCTTCAAAGTTATCAACCAATGATCGAATCCCACATAATGAAATACCTTTGGGTGGTTATTGCATTGCCTTAAGGGCCCAATATAACTAATCCAAAAAAATTATGAGGTCTTTTAGAATCAGGAAAAATGAAAAAGATTGCTTGCTACTGATTTTGCCAAAGAATGATGAATTTGCATCCATGATTTGTATGGTACTGTAATGCCCAAAACTTTACACCAAAATAAAGTTAAGAACAAAACACAAATTTCAAATTTTATTCACATATGCTTGCAAAACTCTCAAAGTTTGCTACCAATGCAAGCACTATAAGAAGGCGAACAACTTTCAACCAAACATAAACTATAATTCTTTTAGTTAGGTAACTAAATTTCTTGGACCATCATGGTCAATTCAAGACGAGAAGTGGAATCCACATCATGAGGTACACTTAAATATTTCAACCAACCCAAAGTTAAGATCTGAAACATTATATAGGTCACATGCCAACAATAACATATATATATTAGTAGTAAACTCAAGAATAATAGGAGAACAAATCCTAATAAAATAACTGTAAAACCCCGCATTGCTAGCGCCTAATAAAATAAAACATCAATAAAAAATTACCAATAATTCAAATTTCAACAATAACATTTGCACATCACAAGCACCATGTGACTTGATAAGCCACCTAAGGGGAGAAGGTGAATGGTGGTTCTCTAACCACATAAGTATTATAGCAAGACAATTAAAAAAATATTTCATTCACGATTAAACCTCCTATTAGGGTCCTTTATTTTTATAAAGAGTTTTTCGATGAAATTGTTACTGTGATCTCTTAAAAATGCTAAGTCCTAATGTGAGATGCTAAACAAATAATGATACAATAAGAGGAAATAACACAAAAGAGGACACCTCAATGATTAGCCTAAGAAATAGTAAACATGAAAGCAAGATAAAACAAATTGATTGTTGATTATACTTTCATACTGCTCCTTCCTTGGTTGGCCCTTGATCTTTGGATATCTTGTGTGCTCTTTGGATGACTATGGAGTTAAGTGGATGCAAGATGCAAAATGGATTGATGAAAATGCTATGGAGAAGCTAAAATACTGCAAATGACAATTTGGCAAGAATTTGGTAGCAAAAAACTTGATCCCCCAAAATGAGAGAAATGAGGGGGTATTTATAGGACAATTGGAATTCTCTAGAAAATTCAACAGTTGAGATTGATCCAACAAGATCAAGATGAAGGGCTATGGTGAGTTGAGGACTCACAAGCCCTCACTTCTTGACATGTGGCATGTGAGATGTCTTAGGGTGAAATGATGTGGAAATGAGGTGGAAGAGAAGTACATGAGGTGGATGAAGGACAAGTACTTTGTAGGTACCTTGGGGGATGAGAAGATTTCCTCAAAAAGGAACTTCTTGTCCCCAAATGAGAAGGAAAGAAACATTTGAGGAATTTTAGAATTCCTCAAAAATCTCCATGGGAAAAAGGGAAGTGGTTGGAGAAATAAATGTGAATTAAAAATTCACATGCAAAAGAGAGTCTCCAAAAAGCTAGAGATTTGTCACATGTGGGTGATGTGACAAGTCCAAGGTTCTAGAAGTCCTTGGCACATGTAAAGTGACAAGTCAAGTCTTCTAGAACTTTGCATGGGGATAGGGTAGACCTTGGAAAGACAAAAGTGAATTAAAAATTCACATGGGGAAGAGAGGAGCCTTGGGTGAATAAGTGTGAATTAAAAATTCACATGGGAAAGGGAGTCAAGGCCAAAAAAAGGCAAGTGGAAAGGTTGATCAAAAAAGGTATGCCAAATGTGGCTAATGATTTTGATTAAGGTTGTGCAAACACGGGATTAGAATAATTAATGAGAGATTAGAGGCAAGTGGGAGATTATGGAGGATGTGACACTAATCTTGATTAAGTGGTGCACATCTTAATCATAGATTAATTAATTTAATCCAGATTAAAAAGGGTTATGGAGAATGTGACAAGGAGAGAGAAAAGTAGGAACTAAAAATTAGTTTTAATCCAAATAGATCAAATGATTAAATTAAATAAATTGTCTTATTTATTTAATTTAGAGGAGAAAAAGGTGTAAGGTAGAGTATTTAATTTATTCAATTAAATATTTTAGGAACCTTAGGTAGAAAATGGAATAATGACTAAATAAATTATTTAATCATTATTAATGAAATAGATGAATAGAGTAGATGATTTTGATCATGTGGAAGTGATCAAATTTAGATGTCTACATTTTTGACCTCTTCGAAGTACCATTAGAATATATGTGCTTCGAAGACAAGAAAGTGCAAATGACTCTATAGAGGAAGTAACCAGAAGATGATGCTCCAGCATGGGGAGGAGGATCTGAGCTATCCAATTAGCGGGGCGAGGGATGAAGATGCCCCAATGTTGGAGGGGAATGACCATGATAGGGAAAATAGATAAATGTGAAGAGTATGCCCCCTCGAGAGGATGACGGGGGAAAAAGAGGGGTCTTGGGTGACTTCTCAATAGGAAGAAATGGATGGTATGGTTGGAAAGAGGGTGAAAAATTAGGCAAGTTTTCCTTTTGAACAAAGTCAATCGAACAAACGTGGTGCAAATGGCGGCCCCGGGAAGGGAAGGGATTAATCGAAGGAGAAAAAGATAAATAAGAGGTAAAAAAGACCTCTTAAAAGAGGGGGAAAGTGAATATAAGGTAATTTTAAAAATTACCTCACCTCATTTGCATTGTAGCAGTTGAGAGAAGAGGAGAAGAGAGCAAGCCGACGAGGAGTGAAGATGCCGTAGGATAATGACACTGAAATCATCCACCGGGTAGACAAGGTTTGACTGTCCTACAGTCAGCAGGGTGGGCCCCACCAGGTAAGTGATAAAACACTCTATGCATTATTTCATAATTTTAACGAATTTAAAATGGTTTATGAAAAATGTAAGATATGGGTTTTGTGGATGGGTTAGGGAAGAAAAATGGGTAGTCGGTAAAAGAGGAAAATGTAGGTTGGAAAATCGAGAATATGGAAAAAATGATTTAGCTACAAGAGGTTGAATACGCCCTCTGGTAGACAGGTTCACCTTGGTTTGGAGCGGGTCTACCCCGGGGTTGGGCAGGTCCGCCATGACACGGGGTGGGTTTGCCCCATCGAAGGGGCGAGTACGCCCTGGTTGGGGGCGGGTCCACCCCGCTGCAAGGGTGAGTCTGCCCCTACTAGGGGCGGGTCTGCCCTGTTGCGGGGGCAAGCCTGCCTTAGTTGGGGGTGGGTCCACCCCGTTGTAGGGGCGTACCCGCCCCGCAGTGGGGTGGATAGCCACCGTTGCCCCCGACCGACGGAGCCGCCTCGACTCAGGGGGGATCCGCTCCTACAGGGGCGAGCCCACCCCGGTTGGGGGCGGGTCCGCCCCGCTGCAGGGGCGAGCTCACCCTGGCTACGGGTGGGTCTGCCCCGCTGCAGGGGCGGGTCTACCCCGCTGCAAGGGCGGGTTTTCCCCGGCTGCAGGCGGGTCCGCCCTGCTACAATGGCGAGCCTGCCCCGGCTCGGGGTGGGTCCACCCCGCTACAGGGGCAGGTTCGCCCCAGCTCAGGGTGAGTCTGCCCCAGCCCGACTAAAAGGGGGAGGGGGACAGAGAGGTTAGTTAGAGGATAGGGATAAGGAAACAGAGAGAGAGAGAGAGAGAGAGAGAGAGAGAGAGAGAGAGAGAGAGAGAGAGAGAGAGAGAGAGAGAGAGAGAGAGAGAGAGAGAGAAAGTCTCGGGGTTGTAAAAGAGATTGACATACTGGTCGATTACAGACCCATGAGCGGAGGCCAGAGGCACTAGCGATGACTATAGAGGTGATGAGTGGGGTTGATCATGCAACACTGGAGCGGGCGGGGTTACTACACTTAGTGCAATTTCCAGAGATGAGAGCGCATCGGACAATGCTAACAGCCCTCATAGAGAGATGGAGCTAGGCAACATCGACTTTCCATCTTCTGATGGGGGAGATGACAGTGACATTAGAGGATGTGTGGCGGATTCTGAGGTTCTTGATAGCAGGTCAGTTAGTCAGCAAGGTGGTGTCAAGAGGAGCACAGTTAGATGAGACTGTCCTGGTGCTATTTGGGTGAGATGACTTGCCGATACAAAGGGGTCAGATAGACGTAGACAGATGTCTGGCCTTGGGGGTGTCAACATTATCACTATTTTTGTGTTGTCTAATCAGTGGGATACTACTGCCGGATCAGAGCAGGCGATTCTACAGCTTACGATATATGGAGGTGATTCGACATATTGTCGAGTAGCGGGAGGGATAATTTTCCTAGGGGTCATGCGTATTGGCCCAGTTATATCGAGACATGCATGTGATCTGCTATCAGGGGATGTAGAGTATGACTCACAGGACTTTATTACAGGTGTGGGGGTTGAAGCACATCATAGTGACGAGACCCATAGTGGTGAGGAGAGGAGAGTTGGATGATAGAGAGTTAGTGGCTTGGGAGTTTAGGGAAGCCAGGGGTTTCATCCTTCGATATGAGATGCAGGGGGAGATGGATTAGTGGAGGAGAGCATTTGATGAGATACAGGAGGAGGACATAGTATGGCGGTCGTACATGTATCAACAGTTTAGGGGATGGAGGACCGAGGAGGAGAGACATCAGGGTTTCTTTAGATGCAGATGTTTCCTGATTGAGAGTCAGGGACACATAGTGGAGATGCATCATCCGGACAGAGTGACGAGGCAGTTTGGACTTATGTAAGATATTCCAGTAGTGCCGATTATGTTTCGTCGGCTTACTAGAGAGGTACCATGGGGAGCTAGATTATCAGCGAGGGCAGTGCGGGAGGCGTGGTTGATGACAGGTGGGGTGCCCTATCCAAGGAGGGGGGAGGGTCCTTTTGTGCTTGTTGCACACATGCCCCATTCGGAACGGGGACCCTCTCCTCCCTCCTTTTGATTACCGGGCCCCCCTTTTTGGTTCACCTCATTTTGCATGTCCATTTTTGTGCCCTAATAGGCCAGCTCACCCTTCAAAGTCACATACTAGGTTTGACCAAACTTGACCCCCTTTGAAAAATGCTAAGTCTAAAGTCAGTTCGGGTTTCCCTTGTCAGAATGCCCTTTCTGACGTCCGTGGCCCCTTCCGGGTCCGGACCCTCGAGTTTCCTTCTTCGGATTTTCGTTACGGGTTTTCTGTTGTTGGCGTCTGGCGCTCGACGTCCTTCCGGACCCCGAACCCCGGATTTCTCCTTCCAGAATTCCACTTATGCTTTGCCATTTCTCACGGCTGTGGCTTGACATCTTTCCAGTCGCCGGACTTCGGGTTGCCCGCCGTCGCCTGTGAGATTTAAACTCACCAACTCTTCGATCATCGTACGAAGGAATTAATTGCTGCATTAATGGCCATTTTGGCTATTTAAACAGATTTTTCAACTATCATTGTCAAACCGATCGAGTGATAGAGAAATTTGTAGAGCTCTAACGTGTTCAACATTTTTAGCCCCACGGTTTGAGTTCTTTTCCCGACATCCTCCGCGCAACCAACACCTTACTTCTTCGGAATCTTGAGGTATGCCCGTCATCCACGCACCTTGTCCTTTATTTTGTGAAATTTTGAGTGTTAAAGCAATGTAAAATGTAAAATTGGGTTTCAAACTGGTAAATTGGTACCCTCCCCTAAAAACCCATAAGTTAAAATATGAAAAATCGATTGTTTGAGGCCTCAAAATTCAAACCGGAGCTTAACCTTTCTGTAGTTATTCTTCAGAACAGTCACTGGCGTCTCCCGGGCCCGGACCTTCTTGTAGCCGTCCGCAAAACTCCAAACTAAACTTCAAAAAATTCATGCGGCCAAATTTGTCTCGAACCCCCAGATTCGGATTTCCCCTCCCGGGTCTCCCTTGTGTCCTTGCCATTCTAAACGGCCTTCCCCGAGCGTCTTTCTGACCTCTGGGCCTCGACTACATGAATTTTGTGTCGGAACTTGTAGAAAATAAAAATTCGACAAAAGAGAAACCAACGTCCAAAATCGATCTGGACTCCGCTATCCGGAAATCCATCCTCGGGATTCCGTTTAGACTTCACCGCTCTAAATGGAAATGGCTAGATGATTTCCTGACTTACGGGTCCTGACTATACACCCTCTGTTTCAAACTTACCAAAATCCAAAGTGTCTCCAGACCTCGACCTCCGAAATTCTTTCCCAGGAATTCCATGTCGCTTTCACCATTTTGAACAGATGTTTCGAAGCGACTTCCCGACTCCCAGACCCCGGTCCGCTTCTCGTTGAAACTAAAATCTAAGCAAACATTTGAAGCCCAAGCCTCTTTCGGGTCCCGACCCCTGGAATTCTGCTTCCGAAATTCTGTTCCACTCTCGTCATTTTGAACGGCGACTTCAATGCGACTTTCCAACCTTCGGGTCCTGACCCGTTGTTTGCCGCCTGGTTTTCCCGAATCCTCAAACCGTCTCCGAAGATTGCCCTCCAAAATTCCACACCCGGATTGCCACCTCCATTTTGCCATTGTGAACGGCTAAACCGCAACCGCTTCCCTATGACGGCGGTCCGAGCTCTGGATTTTGGTGCCCGAAATTTCATGTCCTCTGCGTCGTTTCCAATAGTTGTCTTGCAGCTGAAGCCCGAACTCCCAAATGAAGGATCAAATGACCTCCAAATCCAAAACGGATTTCGGCCCACTTGATAAAATTAGGTCTTCCTTCACGACAACCTTCAATTGACCAAATCCAACACCGGGAAACACCTTTGGGAGTTCCATGCCTAATTTGTCCTTCCAAACGACATTCTACCAGGGGAATTCCGGCCCTAGAAACCCAGGTTATCTGCCTTGCTCTTTAATGATGAAGTATCAAATGTTATGTAATTATTGAGTATGAATAATGATTGTAGAGCTAACTTTGATGTGCAGGGACTCGTCCAAGACCATTATCTCATGTTTAATGTTACAAATTCATGTCTTTTGTGCAAAATTTATGGAATCGAACGCAGAAACTTCTGGTGCCTCCAGGGAGAAGGGGAAGGGAATTGCCAAGACACCTCAAGACAAGGAGGATAAAGACCTAATGAAGTATAAGTTTCAATGGGTGCCCCTACAATCCAGAGTCACCACTCTCTGGAGAGATGTCACGGATATGAACATCGGCCAGGTTGATGTCGATGAATTTATACAGAGGGTCAGGGTGAATCCCAAGACAAAGAACGCACGGTTGATAAGGAGCAGCGAAATTGCCAAGGCTGTAGGCTTCCTGCCGACCTTGGTGGCCCCAGAGCTGGTAATGGCATGCATTGAGGCATACCAACCTGAGACCCAAACAATAGAGGATCAGGATGGGAATATCATTGCAGACATGTCCCCATCAGGTATAACAACAACTTTCTACATCCCTACCTTTAAGAGCATGGAGACCCCCACCATGGAGGAATGCAAAGAATTGTGGGAACAGGATCCACTGAGATGTAAGAAGTTAATCAATCAATATTGGTGTAAGGACAAGCGGGGTAGTGCTGGCAATCTCCCTCAGGAGCTCTTCCACAATGACTTCTTCGAGGATTACCACGACCTCGTGACCTTGTTGAGCTGAGTAATAGGCCTTCCTACTGCGGCCTTCTTCTAGGAATGGATGTTCTACTTTGTGGAGCAGATTCTCCGTGGTGACGGCATCGCCTTCTACTAGGGGGAGATAATCAGTGACCGCTTCCATGAATAGTTTACAACCGTGAAGAAGACCTCCAAGTTCTTCATGACCTCCTACCTGGTGTACTCCCTCACGGACTAGCGACACTATCAGGGATTAACTGTGGTGCCTAGTGAGGCATCAGGGGTAGAGCTCAAGCCCTATGATAAGTACCCTCAACTACAGTTTCAACATTTCAAGACGGATTATTGCAGGGTGAACGATGCATTCATCGCCCATATCATCTAATCCCTAGGAGGCAACTTTCAGAGAAGAGTTTCACATAGTGCTAGAGCCCTCCTCAGGCAATATGCCTTCTTGTACATTCAATTTTTGAAGTTCACTTACATCCGTGCCAAGGGATTTACAGAAAGACCAAACAAGCTACCCCGGTACCCCAACAACCGGATCATACTATTGGAGCTGACTTGGCAGCTATGACACATCCATAATATCTTGAGCAGCAAGAATCTAGCGGGTACACCTTACCCCATTGGGCTCGGCCAAGGGATGTACAAGATTCATACCTCCCAGTGTGCGGGGTACTTAGAAAGGGAGTTGGCCGAGTACCATTTCCGGCAACATACAGCTCGGCCTCGAATGGACCCATATGGACACATCAGAAAGGCATTGGGATGGGAGTACGCCCACCTCCACAACGTCAAAGATTTCTGGGCCAACTGCAAAAATGATCTTGAGGTGCAGTTGCGGCACTACATGTGCATGACTACCATTTACGTATGAAGAATAAATCTGTGTCCGGTTCCTGACCAGCTCGAAGAGGATGAGGATACGGTGATCGATCCAAGATATGATGTCGTTGCCAATCTACCGCTACCTGCAATTGACTGGGATGAGCAAGAACTTGACGACATCGACGTGCTCACTAAACCCGTCGAGATCCGAACAAGGGCATGGATCGACCAACAGGTAGCCCAATTGAGACAATAATGAGTCGCCTTATCCTTTAAGGGAGTAGAAAGTGAACCAAGTGGCTCCGATGGAGGGGTAGCTACTACTGCAACTGGGGAAGCATCCAAAACCCCACCATCAACCAAAACCAAGAAGAGAAAAGAGGCTAGCGGGCAGCTGCCCAAACCAAAGGTTTATGCCCGCAAGGTATCAGAGGGTGAACCTTCCCAGAAGAAAAAGAAAACAACTGGAGGCATGGAGATGTCTGTGACACCCAAGGGTCTCCCCTATGGGACCAAGGGAGAGGGATCAAACTCGCTAAGGTCTTCGACTAGTACAATTATTGTTGTTGCTGTTGCTGCTGCTGCTACCATCCCACATGCTTCGCTTGCAGTTTTCGCTTCTTCCCCGCCTGCGGTGGACATCTTTGTTCACCTTGCTTCCATCTCTCTGATCATGCTGATTATTCTCATGGATTCTTCCTCTACCATGACCTTGCTGATCTCCTCTTCCTCTATGTCTCCTTCCCTTCCCTCTGTTTTTGCTGCTACAATGCTCGCCCTCAGCCTCCCAGAATCTTTTGTGAAATACATGCAGAATGTGTCATCTGAGCTTTCAGGGATGCTTACCAATTCGATGGTTCAAGCTGCAATAAGCTTAGGCTATGGCCCATGCTCCAGCTCTCCCTCCACCTTCTGAACCACCAAGAATGGAGGCGATAATGCAAATATTTGATGAACTTGAGTGACGACAACTAGAGGCTACGACGAGGTCAGAGGATGAAGAATTTGTGTACCACGAACATCCATTGTTCAAACATCGGGAGATAGATGAGGTAGCCTATGAGTCCTCCAGTGAGAGCAGCGAGGAGCTGGATGCTGAACTGATAAAAGAAAAAAATGATCCTGAACTCAATGAAGAGTGGGGCAAGAAGCTCAGGGAGATTGAGGATAAGGAAGCCGAGGATTGGTTTGCACGAGAAGAAGAAATTGCTACTCAAGAGACTGAAGGCAGCAAGTCTCCGACTGAAGGGTGCGGACAAACCCTGGAGCACGATGAGGAAGCATCCCTCCATAGGGTTGAGAAAGAGGGGAAGCCCGAGGAGCATGAACAAGGCCAAGATGAAGAAGAAAGGGGTGCTGAAACAGGGGATCCCTCCAATGAGTAGTTGCGTATCAAGTCTCCCGCTAAGTATGTAACACTTGAACAAGAACTCGATGAGGAGAAGGGAGATACAAAAACTAAGAAGAGCGCTCTTATTGCCTGAGCCATTGAGCTTGAGAGGGAGGATAGCAGGAATCAAAGTGAACCACCCAAGGAAGAGCCTCCAATGCCCGATTGGCTAGAAAAGCAGTTAAAACAAAAGACTCCCACCCTAAAGGATCCTAAGGCAAGGCTTGAATCCATTTTGGCCAGAGCACAAATAAGTACCAGGAAAGAGAAGAAACTGAAGATCAGATCAAAGATGACTATGGATGCCTCAGGATCTAGGGTGGTGCAAATAGCTACACCGATGGTTGGAGAACAAGGAGTAACTTATAACGTCTCCACCATCGACTTGGGAGTGGCCACAAGAGAGAAAAAGGTTGATCACCTCCAAGAATAGGTCGCCACGGTGGTGCATCTTATCCAACAAGATAAGGTCTCTAAGGAAGAACTCAAAGCACAAGTGGTTGATCTAACAACCCATATTTAGCAGTGGTCATCCCCGGATGAGCAGCCCACGACATCGTCTGCCCCACCTTAGTTGCTATCTCAAGAACTGATCAATAAATTAGAAAAGAGAAGGAACCTGGATAAGACTACGAAAAACTAGTTTCGGCAGGTCTTGGACATGGGGAACACAGGTATCAACTTGGTTGTCTGGATAGCAAATAAGTTCTTAGAAGTACAAAGAACCCTTGAGGGCACAAGGCAGGTCTATGAGGAGTTCCCGAGGAAATACAAAGCAGCCTGCCCGAAGATTGAGGCTATCCTCGCATTGCCAAGCGAGGTCTGGGAGAAGGACCTTGCCCTCAAGGATGATGATCACTAGCTAGTGGATACATCGAGGTGAGATTTTGATCACCGGAAGAAAAGGTTGGAGTAGATCCTGGAGCGTATAGCACCAAATATCGAATGGGCCAAGGAGTCAAGAGAAGAGTGCACTCGGTACCTCAAATTAATGACAGGGTACGAGCTACCTGTTGCTGAAATAAATCCAGAGAGCATAAAGCCACACTTCTTGAGGGGCATGGAAGATGGGATGTCGGCTGAAATCACCACAGAATTCATGAGTTTTGCTGCCCAAGCCTTCGCACAGTCAAAACTTTTTAGAGATAATGCTGCCAAATATGATGATGACTGGAAAAAGTTCATCAGCAATTCTTAGGAATGGAGCTACCAAGTGCTACGATCAGATATCATGGAAGTAGATAAGCTCCAGCCGATGATCTTGAACTTTGTGGAGTATGCAGCGTCAAAGAAACGCGAAGGAAACCCTATCCTCGATGAAGAATTCCTCAAGGAATACCTGCAACAAAGGGAAAACAACAAAAGGACGAAATTGCTACAGTGCTGCCACTAGATGACAAAATAGGGAAAAGACAAGAAAAGTCTTATAAATGAAATGTATTTGGGGGTAGGTGAAACCCTAGTGTAAAGTGAATCTTGGCCACACAATAGAATTAAATCCTGGCCACTCATTTTGCTTTTTGAAAACTATAAATAGGGCTCTCCTCCTCTCATTTTAAGAGAGTTGAGTTGTTGTAAAGGCATGCTGTAGAAATTATAATAGAAAATTCAGTCATTTTTCTGGTGTATTTTTGGGTTTCTCCACATGTTTCATGATTCTTCTCCCTTTAGTTAAAACTTTGCTTCAAATTACTTTGTTGTTCTAGTTTCCTTTAGTTAGTTGTAGTGGATTTAATATGTTGTCTTTGGTTTTGAAGATTCATGCTATGTGTATGCTTTCCTTGTCCATACTTTTGGTCACTTGCTGCTGGCAAATGACTATGTAAAGTTAGTCTGGACTATAATTTCATAGCTGCTCATTAAACTTTGTCTTTGTTCACATTACATGGCGAATGAATGATGAATATCTGCAGTCCTTAGAAGATAGCATAGATTTCATGACATTGTGAGAATTCAGATTAAGTGAAATTCTGTTTAAGGAAACTGTCCACAGCAGGAACCTCCATGATCATTATTCATCGATAGTTGTAGGTCCAGGAACCATCCTTCTTCCTCGCCCTTTTTCCTTTTCTTTTAGAAACAACTTATCTTAAGGTTCATTGCACATTGTAAAGCCAAATCTAGCATAACAATGGAGTCCTAGACTGCTGTCCGAACCTACAGCGAAGTAAAGTAATTTCATATTCGAAGAACTCCATTTATTGACCCAATTCTCCTACAGCTTCAAACCACGTAAGACCGCCTTGTGATTCTAGCAAAATCACATCAAACAACTGATATATTCCAAGTATCGTCATGACCTGACATCCGAGAGACCTTGGGATAGTGTTCTGCAATTTGATTGTGGAAGATTGTCTTTCAAGAGAGGTAATGCACCTACACATTACTTGTGTTGTGAAGTGCATAAAAACACCATCAACAGATCCAAAGGATGTTGGAGCGATAGATCGGTATGGTCGATGGTTTCACAACCATCGATGGGAGCGGGTTACATCGGAGGTGCCTGCTGTGGGAGTCATGAAGTGGGGGCCAGAGGATGAGCAGGAGCAAGGGGACAGGAGAAGGGGGATAGGAGGATGTTGGTCATTAGAGTGGCGGGTCGGATGAGGGTGGTGCTGGAGATCAGTCGGAGAGGAGGAGGAGACGACCTCGGAGGAGGGCGAGGAGAGATGTGAGAGAGGAGTTTGAGGTAGGAGGGCTAGGTGATGGGGGGGAGGAGATGGAGGCAAGAGGGCGAGGTGATGGGGGAGGGCCAGAGATAGAGGTGATGAGACTAGAGAGCGAGCCAGAGGTGGAGATGCTTGGGGTGAGAGAGGGGAGGGCTACTTAGACAGGGATTGGTGGTAGGGTATGGCGGAGGCGAGTGCAGGTGAGAGCCGATAAGGAGGAGGTGAGGGCTACAAATCCGCAGGAGGAGGTGAGGGCTATAGATCCACAAGAGGGAGCAGAGGGTGTGTGGCAGATGTTAGAGGATGTCTCAGGGGGATGATCGAGAGTAGTCGTTAGAGGAGGGTCCAGCCAGAGATCTAGGAGGAGTAGGAGCTAGAGGGGGAGAGTCGGCCTGGAGGGCAGCCTATGAGATTAGTGAGGGTGGGGAGGAGAGGACAGCCTAGGAGGATTTGGTTGACGAGCTAGGTGGAGCAGGTGTAGGATGAGATAGAGGGGGAGGCTATGGACTTGGATGTGAAGGTGGTGGAGCCCTTAGCAGTAGTACCAGTAGTGGCAGTGGATGATCCAGTGATGTTACTGAGAGGAGCCTAGGTGAGGCTATGGGTGTTAGAGGAGGAGTTGAGGAGGGTGGAGGCAGAGGTGCAGAGGGTGAAGGAGTCAGAGCTGATAGAGTTTGAGTGTGTTGTGGGTCATCTAACAACAAATATATGAGAGGTTGAGGGAGAGAGGGATGAGATGCGAGTAGAGATGGAGAGAGTACGGGGGGAGATGGCTCAAGTGACATGGGACCAAGATAGGTTAGAGGCGGTGCTGACAGTAGCTCAGATGCGGGGTCAGCTAGAGCCAATAGGGGGAGGATATCCTATCTCAGTGGTTCGAGAGGGAGATGGAGATACTGAGAGTTTAGATGGAAAGACTTCTGGAGGAGAGGACAACACTATAGGAGAGAGTATCTATGACAGAGGCATCCATAGAGGAGATGCGAATGAGGGCCGAGGCTACAGAGGTCAGGTTAGAGATAGTGTAGAGAGAGAGAGAGAGAGTGCACAAGGATAGGTGCAAGCACTACAGGGGGAGAGGGATAGTGTATTGAGATAGGTTCAGATCCTGCAGTTCCAAAGAGATGCAGCAGTGGCGTGGGCTGAGAGTGCCGAAAGGGATATAGCTCAAAGGCAGTCACAGGGAGTGTAGGATGATGGGACATAGTTAGTTGTATAGGGCTTGCAGGTAGAGCTATAGACTATATGGGTAGAGAGGGAGAGGTCTGTAGAGTAGGTACGGCTACTGACAGTGGCACAAGAGGCTTGGGAGCAGGAGCGATGAGCCATTAGCAAAGAGCAGGATAGATACAGGTATGAGCGGAATGTCGCTCGGTTCTAGGCTAGGCAAAGAGATGAGTACATCCATGAGGCAGGCTACTAGAGATGTGCATATGACCAGGCAGTGCTAGATCCGTTGCAGCGTACAGTGCGGTATGTTAGGAAGGTACCACAGATGTCGATGTCGTCTCATTCTTTAAGGACATGGACTAGAGGGTATAGTGATTTCCAGCCGACTCTCTCCCAATTTGGGACTCCAGCTCGTGAGTCATAGGGGACACCGACATATAGGGTACCAGTGCCTGAGTCTCCATAGAGGTCAGGTGTGGGCAGCTCAAGGCAGGCAGAGGACAAGTGATAGGATACAAGTGTTGTTGACTGGTACCGGATGGAGGTGGAGCACATATTTTGAGATTATGCTTCTTATTTGAGGATGATATGTAGGTGGTTATGATGTGACTCTATTTTTGGATATGGAAATTGTATTATTTTGAGGATGATATGTGATGGTCCCCATTGATATTATGCTGAACATTTATGTGATGGATGATGTATCTTTATGCATATGGTGTTATATTGATGTTTTTATGGTAGATGATGTATGTTATGCAGATGTATATGATGAGTTGTATTGAAATAGATGTTGTGTTATGATGTTAATGATTTATTTATGCATGTGTGAATGATGTGATTATGGATGATGTTAATTTTTTATGAATGGTAATGCAATTGGATATATGATGTAATTAATATGGGCCTAATAATGATGCATAGGTGGATATGAAAATATATGGAAATGTATGGATGAATGAACTTAATGAATTGAATGAACCTAAATGAATTGATGCAAATGGAAAAATGAATAGATGTAAATGGATAAATGAACTTAAATGAATTCATGCAATATGGATAAATGAACCTAATGAATTGATGCAATATGGATAAATGAACCTAAATAAATTGATGCAAATGGATAAATGATGAACCTAAATGAATGTATACATAGGTATAAATGGGTAGGTGATAGGCGGAGGGTATGTGTGGTACAATACCTGTCAAGAATCATAGGGATCCTGAGAAGGAAAGTCAGTAAGAAGGGATGAGAGTTTGCGCAACAAAAATCAGGAGTCATAGATGTAGGAGCAAGATTGGGTGAAGTGGGAATATGCAATGAAATGAAATACAACATGAATGCAAGTTGTCATCCTTTAGAGCACTATTTTTTGCTATAGCATAAGACATTGATCAGAAGGGTATGTAAACCAAGACGAATTAATGTTTAATGCATAAAACAAACACAACAAACAAGAAGCCTATCCCAATACCCCAAAGTCGCGATGACTTTGGTCGGACCAGGTATTGGAATAACCACAAGCACAAAGGGATGCCCCCACATAACGCATGATCCAAGAGGAATCCTGGTGGGTACTACGTGGAGCATCCCAGTAGACAACAATGATAAAATATTCAAGAGATGCCCCTATGTTGACTAGGAAAAATACACCATAATATGATGGATTATGGCGATCTTGACTAGTTAAAAGGGGGAGCTCAAATAATAAACAAAAATACAAAAGTACCAAAAGATCGTGATCAATTACAAGCATCCTTTGCCATAAGATCCCAAGGATGGATGGGGTTGATGTGGTCTGTTAGGAACGATGCATCTTGTTAAGACCGATGATGGATGCTAAGCTAAAGGAACCTAGATGATGCAGGATAATTGTCATTGGGCAGATTTATTGATACGAGAAGATCTTGTTTGTCAAGAATCAATGATGATAGTGACATACTTGACAACAAGACAACAAGAGGACAAGATACAACCTAAAGACTTAGGGGCTCGAGGGTTGATCAAAGATCAACCTTGCCTACGTGAAAGCACAAAGCCCTCATAGTTCAGGAAAAGACCATGGTAAAAGAGCGGAAAGTGGACTGATGGAAATTGATGGATAACCAAGACAAACATAAGCATCGGGGGTAGATCAAAAGATCAACCTTGCCTACGTGAAAGCGTAAAGGCAACATAGTTTGGATAGGACAAAAGATTGAGGATGTACAAGATCGAAAAGTGGACCATAAGGATAGATGATGAAGGAAAAAATGCCTCGGGGCCCGATCCAAATATTAGCCTTGCCTACGTGCAAGCGCAGAGGCATCGTAGTTCAAGAGAAGACACGATGAGACCTAGATGGAGACGAACACAAGGAGTGAACCTAGATGGAGACAACCATAACAATGAGATGACACAAGCTCAAGATGTCGGATAGCAGATGACGGTTGTCCAATGCTCAACCAGAATATACCAAGCGATGAGGTGGTGCAAGCAGATGGGAGGATATGGGGATTGAGGAATCAACGGATAAGCCATAAAGTAACTAGGACACGAGGTAGATAATGATTAAGCCCTATATGAGAGGTGCCTGTTGCCAAGTTTTCACCAATCGTACGTATCCAAGGCACCATGCAAGGGTGGTTTTCACCATAGGCTAAATTATTTCTCTTTACTATTTTTGGATTTTTCTTATTTTTTGATTTTTTTGTATTTTTTGAGATTTACCAGGAAGGATACCCCAACTAACCTAAGTATAGAACTTCTTTAGGTGCATGATGTTGATGGGTTCTTCCAAGGGCTCCCCTTCAGGGGTGGAGAGTATGTAGGCACTAGAATGATATTGTGTGGTGATGACATAAGGGCCCAACCAGTATGCTTCAAACTTGCCCTTTTTCTCTCGATCTTGCTGATTTCGCTGATTCTCTTTAAGGACCAAATCACCAACATTGAATTGGAGAGGGTGAAATTTATTATTATAGCTCCTTTTGAGTCGGTGCTGATAGGCTTGCAGATGGTTATAAGCCTTGACCCATTTTTCATCCAGCAATTCCAATTGTGCCAGGCATGCCACTCGGGTATCTTCGTCGGTGATAAGATTCTTGAGGGAGATTCAGAGTGAGGGGATTTCAACTTCAATTGGCAAGATGGATTTAGCACCATAGACAAGAGAGTATGGAGTAGCGCCGGTAGGGGTGCGGATGGATGTACGGTAGGCCCAAAGAGCAGGATGGATATGGAGGTGCCAATCTCGGCCAGTGCTATTGACCATCTGCTTAATGATTTTGATCAATGTTTTGTTTGTGGCTTATGCTTGTCCATTATCCTGGGGGTAATAGGGGGTGGACCAACGATGTTGGATATGATACGTGTCACAAAGGAGCTTCATACACTTATTCTTGAATGGCTTTCCATTGTCGGTGATGATGGCAAAGGGGATACCATACCTGTAGAGGATATGGTAGAGGATGAACTTAGAGATATGAACACCAGTGATTTGAGTGAGTGGTATAGCTTCCACCCACTTGGTGAAGTATTTAGTGGTTTTGATGATAAAAGTGTGACCATCAGAGGATGGAGGGTAAATCTTGCCAATCATGTCGAAACCCCATTGTGAAAATGGCCAAGGTGTCGTGATAGGTTGTAGTTCCTATGCTAGAGTGTGAATCAGATCTGCATGTTGTTGACATGGAAGACACTTTTTGACATATTCACAAGCATTCTGTTCCATTGTATGCCAGTAATACCTTGCTCTGAGAATTCATTTGGCTAAGGCCATGCCATTAGAATGGGCCCCAAAAATACCGCTATGCACTTATGTTAATGTCGTGCGGGCTTCAATTTTGTCTAAACAACGGAGGAGAGTTCCATCATACCCACGTCGATAAAGCGTATCATCGATGATGGTGTAGCGGGCAGTGCGTTGGATAAATGATTTACGTTGGTTTCTTGGGAGATCAGGCAAGAGGGTGTTGTCATGAATATAGGTGTAAATGTCGTGGTACCAAGGGGATTCAAGACCTACAATAGCACACACCATGTCACTCTCAGGGATATCGTATGCTGGGATTAAGAGTTGCTCGACTAGGAATTGACAATTGGTGCAATCTTTTAGCATGTCAAGGAGAGAACCAATGGTAGCCATAGCGTTTGCTGCCTTATTCTGGAGTCTTGGGATCTGCTCAAATTGGATGGAGGTGAAATATTTTTTGAAGTCATCCACCATACGTTTGTAAGGAAACAAATTTTCATCTTTTGTGAGAAGCTCATCATTGACATGTTTTATAACCAACTGGGAGTCACCAAAAACTCGCAGATGAGTAATGTGTCATTGGACTCCAATTCTGAGGCCTATGAGAAGGGCTTCATATTCGACGATGTTATTGGTGCAGGGAAAAGATAGTCTGAATAATTTCGGTATGTAATCGCCTTGGGGGGTGATAAGCAAGACTCCTGCCCTTGATCTATTATGAATGTGTGATCCATCAAAGTACAATGTCCAAGTGGTAGCTTCTGATACTGCAAAGACTCCTTCATCTAGAAATTCGACTTCTATGGGGTAGGCATCTACTAACAAAGCATCTACCAACTGATCTGCTATTACTTGTCCTTTGATGGATTTTCTATCCACATATTCTATATCAAACTCATTAAGAAGCATGATCCATTTAGCCATTCGGCCAGATAGGGTTGTCTTAGACAGCAGGTACTTGAGGGGGTCCACTTTTGATATCAACTTTATAGGATGGCTAATCATATAGTGGCATAATTTTTGTATACTAAAGACCACAGTGAGACATGCTTTCTCCATTGGTGAGTAATTAAGTTCATAACCGACCAATGTTCGACTAATATAATAGATTGCTCGTTCTTTGGAGGATTCATCATGTTGTGCCAACAATGCCCCCAATGCAACCGAAGTGGCCGAGATGTATAGCAAGAGGGGTTTTCCAGGGATAGGTGGCATCAAGATTGGTGGGTGTGCCAAGTATTCTTTGATCATATCAAAACCCATCTGACACTGTTGGTTCCACTTGAAGGTGGTGTCTTTCTTGAGAAGGTGAGTGAATGATTGACATTTATCCACAAGTTGGGCTATAAACCGACGGATGGATTGCAGCTTTCCTTGAAGGCTCCTTAATTGTTTCAGGGTTCGAGTTGGAGGCATATCCATGATAGATTTTACTTTAGCAGGGTCAACCTAGATGCCTCTCCGGGAGACTATGAAGCCTAAAAATTTCCTTGACATGACACCAAACACACAATTTTTAGGATTCAGTCTCAGCTTGTACTGCTCCAAGCGCTCGAAGATCTTTTTCAAGATAGTAGGGTGCTCTTCTCTGGTTCTAGATTTTCCCAGCAGGTCATCAACATAATCTTCCAAGATAATGTGGATGAGGTCATGGAATATAACAATCATCGCTCGTTGATATGTTGCCCCCGCATTTTTGAGACCAAAGGGCATGACATTGTAGAAAAAGGTACCCCAAGGTGTGGTAAAGGTGGTTTTGTATTGATCTTTAGGGGCAATTCAGATCTGATTGTAGCTGGAGAAGCCATCCATAAGGGATAACATCTCGTGTCCTGCAGTAATGTTGACCAACATGTCGATGTTAGGTAATGGAAAGTCATCTTTTGGACAGGCTTTGTTAAGATCCCAAAAATTTGTGCAAATTTGGATGTCTCTGTTAGGTTTAGCAACAGGTACTATATTGGAAATCCAATCGGAATAATCAATGGGCCTGATAAAGCCAGCATCTAGTAATTTTTCCAATTCTTTTTTAACTAATAGTGCTACCTGTGGGTGCATATTTCAGAGCTTCTGCTTGACAAGTTTGGCATCTAGACGAACATCCAAATGGTGTACAACTAGATTAGGATCCAGGCCAGGCATATCAGAATAAGCCCATGCAAAATTGATAACCCCTTCTCGGAGAATTTGGACAATGGTGAGATATTCTTCTTTTGATAAAGATTTGGCTACATAGGTGATCCTTGGAGTTTCTTTTGTCCCCAAATTTACCTCTTGTGTCTCTTCAATGAGAATAGAAGATTGCTCAGATATTTGTGTTCCCACAAGGGGAAGATGAACGTCCCCATCTTCCAGTGCCGTATTAATGTTTTCACTATCAGATACATCCTTTGTTTTTACTTTTTTCCAGTCAAAAAGTGCCTCGGTGAGGTTTTCACTTGATGACCCATTTTATTTTTGTTTCTTTTTTCTTTTGCGATTAGGGCATTCATCTCCCCCCAATCCCATGAGATGTACATAGGTATCCTCTAAGGGAAATGTGTTGATAGGTGTGCTACCTTGTAGGTCATGATCGATAAGTTCATGATGTTTGAGGGATAAGGTTATGGTGCAGACAGATAAACATTCGAACATGGTAAGGAGGTCAACGTGATTCAAATCATCGTACGTGTGTATGATGGACTCTTCTTCCGGTATGTCTTCGAGGGAAACATCGTCAACACTAACATTGTTAGAAGTGCTAGAGGATGTCGCAGAACCCTTCTGGTTAGTATCATAGCCCAAGCCCAAATTTCTCAATCGGATGGTAGTTGCTTCAATGGGCTGGCGTTTTCCTTGTTCTTCTGCACCAAGACCTCCACCTTGGTAATGACACTTTTCAATGAACTTGGAGGCACGTGGTTAGACTTCTTGAAAGTATTCTATAATGGGATGTGGTGGCTCGGGTTCCTCTTAATAAACCCATTGACTGATATCTTTGTCCATTTGATCCTGAAGGGATCCCAGATCATTGAATGTTGTCGAACCCATGTTCTTGGAGGTGAGTGTAAGTGTCTTTTCTTCCACTTTTGGTACTGGTAGAATTGGTTGTCCATATGTGCGGGGCGAGGGAGGCATGGTTGCCACATTTAGTGTGGTGTGCATTCTGTATTTGCCACATCCCTTGTCTATGATCTGGACCTTGGTGATGGTGGAGGCAAGTGCAGATGATGGTGGAGATGAGGTATTTAGTGTATTGGTGGATGGGTTAGAATCAGATGTTGGGGATGCCCCCATTTTGACTCCTGGACAGTAATGTGAATGCGGAAAGGAAGCTTCCAAGGCACGAGAATATTCAAAAGGTTGGGGATTAGCCTGTATGGTAACCTTCATTCCTTGAAATGGGAACCTTAAGCATTGATGATAGGTGGATGGGATGGATTGCATAGAATGAATCCATGGACGGCCAAGAAGGATGTTGTATGCAAGTTCAAGGTCCAGAACATGACACATAGTGTACTGTACAATGGGGCCCACTTGAATAGGGAGGAAAATAATACCTTCAGAATCTTGCTTTGCATTATCATATGCCTTTATGGTGAAAAATTGACTTCTTAAATCATCCTGGGTGTATCCAACCTCTTCTATGAATTTTAATGTGCAAAGATTTAGGGCTGAACCATTATCTACCAGTACCCTTTCTACTTTTTGACAATTTACGACAACCTTGAGATGGAAAGGGTGGTTGTGGCTTGAATCAAGATGCGGCATGTCTTTTTGGCTAAAGGCTAACTAATAGGTTGAGGAGAGATTGCCTACTAATGCTTGGAATTATGTAGAGTCAATATCATCAGGCACTTGTGTGCTTTGCAAAGCTTTAGTCAAGATTTCTTGATGCACGAGAGATGACTTAAGCAGATCTAAGAGGGATATTTGGGTTGCATTCTTGCCTAGATGGTCTAGGATGTTATATTGTGAATTGATGGATGGTCGTTGGGTAGATGGAGGAGCTGTTGGGACTGTGATGCGAGTTCTCCAAGTGGTAACAACACATTGTGGATCTTTTCCTTTGACATGTATCATGGATACATGTGGCTCCACTTGTTCTACATATGAGACCACACCTTGATAATTGTATGGCATATTTTTATAACTGATGTTATTGGTGTTTTTACCTTGCTTGTTATTGTTGCTAGGTCCAGGATTTGACTTGGATGTAGTAAGACCTTGATTATGGTTAGGAAAAGCATTTTGATATATCTAGAGTTGAGCATTGGATGAAGATGTTGCATTAGCATCTACATGGATTTCACCTCGATTGATTAGACCTTGAATGTAGGTTTTTAGGCCTTGACATTTATCTAAGGTATGTCCCTTAATCTTGTGAAATTCACAATATTCGTTGTCTTTAAACCAAGCAGGCTTGGGTTTAGACGTATCAAGAGGTTTTGTAATAGGATACATGATGGGATAATTAGCTTGAAGAAGCTTGTTAAACACCACACTAAGGGATTCTCCCAACTGAGTGAATTTTTGTTTGTTTCCCCCTTGGTTATTTTGGCTGGATTGTTGTCGTGGTGCCCCTTGGGGGACGGATATGGAATTCTGGACTAACGGTTGTTGCTGAGGAGGATATCTTTGCATGGTGGTGGCCACTTGAACATATTTGGTGTTAGTGACACCATCATTGACAACATTTTTATTTCTATTCCAATAACGAGGTTCATCCCCAAAGGATTTCTCTCTATCAGAATTAAAATGTTTGACTTGCCCTTTTGCAACAAGGGCTCGTTCCAAGATGGGGCCTTTCTCCACAAGTGCCACAAAGGTGGTGATACAATGGAGTTGGAAATTATGAGCCATATCTGGGTGAGAATTTTTGATAAATAATGTGACCATGTCTTTTTCTGTTGGTGGGGATTTCATCTTGCTAGCCAAGGCATGCCATCTTTGTAGGTAGCTTGCAAAGGTCTCTCCATCACATTGTTTTTCTTTTAGAATATCTAGTGTGTCAATGTCCTTCTCTAGATTAAAAGAGAAGTGGGGGACAAACTGTCCGGATAGTTGTGCAAAGGTTTTGATAGATCCTTTTTCAAGGCCCATAAACCATTTAAGGGCAACTCCTTGTATACTTTTAGGGAAAATTCGGATAAGATAATTGTCATTATGCATGACCTCTTGGCAATGGGCATAAAATTCTTGAAGGTCGGCTCTAGGATCCCTGGTTCCTTTGTATTTATCGAATTTTGGTATCTCAAAATGTTTGGGAAAAGGAATCAAGGATAAGGACATATGTCCTCAAACTTGAATGATTGTTTACCCGCTCTAGCTTGTAGGTCCTTTAATGCTACTTTTACTTCTTCCAAGTCCTTATTGATGGGAGTCATGGAAGTCAAAGTGGATTGATTATATGGATAGTATTGTGGATAAGATGATGATGGCCCTACCGCTGTCAGATCATAGATGGGTTGGGTTGGATATGAGTGTGTTTGTTGATTGTCAGTGGATTGATAGTTGGATGATTGATTGTGATGAGCGGGAGCCACTTGTTGTTGATAGTAGGAAGCGAGGGACAGGTTCTGTTGTTGCGTAGTATTTTGGTAATATGTGGAGGTATGGCCTCTTTGTTGATGTGATGATGGTTGTTGGTAATAGGAAGTGTAAGGTGCCCCCTGCTGATGAGTTGGTTGTTGTTGAAAGTAGGGCGAATAGGATTGGTATTGTTGTGCAATGGTGGGTTGTTGCATGGCATATGGGTATGGATTTGATATTTGTTGGTGAGGATGATGTTGAGGTTGTGAAGGATTGGTGTAAGGTGGCGGTTGGGTATGTGTTTGGTTTTGTGCATTCTGATGAGGATTTGTATGGGCTGGAACAATGTATGTGCTAGAGGGATGATAGAGGTACTTAGTAAGCAGATTATGGTGTGTTTGTGTAGGGATATGCACATGTTGTTGTGGGGGTTGTTGTTATTGTTGATAATATGGGTGAGATAAGATATGTTGTTGTTGATGAGATGGGTGAGATGAGATGTGTTGTTGTTGTGAGGTAGGTTGCACTACTTGATGTGATGGTTGTGTGAGAACAGTAGTGTGTTGCGGATGTTGTGGATGCAAGGGTTGAGATGAAGCTAGAATAGTAGCAACATGTTGTGGTGGTGATGGTAGTGTGGTGGATTGGTGTGGATTATTTGGAGGTTGTTTAAATGCAGGAGGTAGCACATTGGTAAGTGTAGGTGTGCCCCCAATATTAGAATATGGGGGAGGAAGTGGTGGAGCAGACGAGATGTATGGTGGCATGCGATAGGTATGGGGATCATTAGGATTGGGTGGTGGAATAGTAGATGTTGTGGTTGGAAGATGAGAATATTCTTAGACTTGATGGATGACAACATTTCCCAATTCGGGGTGGTACCAATTTTTAGTGGGTGCACCTTTAGGAATGTAGGAACCTTCTTGAACATTTTGTGAGGTTTATGGATCAACAAATGTGGGAAGGGCATATTGTGATGTATTAAAACCAGACGATGGTTTGACTCCCTTCATGAGTAAGGTGGCAAGGATATTGTCCCCACATTCATTTAGGAGATGATCAGCCATTTGGACATTGGCAGGATTACTGAGATATTCGTCAACAATGACTTTGGGTTGATTGACCATGTTTTCGTCACTAGGTGGTGTGATATTATGGATGTTGATGTTTGATTGAGATGAGACATCGTTATGGGGATCGTGTGGAATGCTATTAGGATCTTGAGTGACATTTGATTGGGAACCTTGAGTTTGTTGGTCTGCAATTTGATTTTTTGTTTGCGAACGGGTTTGAACGGGCATGAACGTGCAAAATAACTAAGTGATTTCAAGATGCACTTCTAAAGGATGATCTCGGTGATGATTTGGATTGATTGATTCGAATTGGATTAGGATTGTTGGATGTTGGATTGATTGATAAGATGATGGATCAATTGATGATGTATCAATTAATTTGATGATTTGGATGAGGATTGGTTGATGGATCAATTTGTTTGATGATTTTGGATGAGGATTTGATCGTTTGGATCAAATGATGATGTATCAATTTGATGATTTGGATAAGGATTTGATTTGATTGGATGATGGGATTTTGATTGGATTTGGATAGATTGGATTGGATTGGATGATGGATCAATTGATGATGTATCAATTTGATGATTTGGATAAGGATTGGTTGATGGAGGGGATCCTAAAACCTGATTTGGAAATCACCCTAAGTGACTTATGATGTTGGTTGATCGGATTGAGCTAGCTAAATCAATGATCATGACACTGAATCCTCCTTGAGATGAAAGGGGGTTGATTTGGGCCAATGATGTTGACTTACAACACAAATTCGCCTCAAGATAGAAGTGGATTGATTAGGTTGAAGACAAGGGTTGATATGTAGGATAACAATCAAACTTAACGCCTTGGTTAATTCGGGAGATAACTCCTAAAACAAGGTTTGAGGGATTTTGTGTTGAGAAATGATGATGAATGCAAATGAAAGATATGTGGTTGAAGTGATCTTTTCAGCAAGTGCAAATGGTAGAATGGGTTCCCAAATTGTGAAATGATCAATGTGAATGTGGTAAATGGACGTTTAGAAAGGTTAAATGGAGGCTTGGAATGGTCAAATGGATGTTTGGATTGGTTAAATGAATGTTTAGGATGATCAAATAGTCAAATAGAGACTCAGGGTGGTTAAACAAAGGTTTGGAATGGTCAAATGGATGAAATTGTCCATTCAGGAGGGCGTATCCAAACATATGCAGTGAAAACAACAGATCAAGAGGGCATATCTGCAGTGAAAAATGTTGAAATAGGGGGGCAAGTTCGCCCCTCTACAGTGGAAAATGTCAGAATAGGGGGGAAAGTTCGCCCCTCTGCAAACAAACAGTGACTTGGTTTGGATGATGAGATTATGGCAAGGACTTGAAATGACTCAATGAGGCTGACTTATCAAAATTTACTGGTTTTTCACAGAAAGACACTTTGAACAAGCACAATCCTATGATTAATGATAAGAGGTATGGCCGGCAAAGGTCTTACTCTAGGATGAACAAGGTTTCTAGGGATTCCTCGATATACGCTCGGTACGTGAGGCACAACCGTGAACACCAGTCCATCACAAGCATGAGTCGGGAACCCCAGCGAGATACTGAAAGGCTCGGACCAACTCTTCACGTCTATCTAGGTATCACTCTAGCTTCGACATTCTGCCAATTATGACGTAACTGGATTCATGTACAGCTTTGGCTCTCCCCCATTTTTATACCCCACCGATATGCGTGGTTGGGATCGTTCCTTAGGGTGATGAAATCCCTAAGCAGGTCCCGCTAAGAAGAAGATACTACTTGTTTCCAACTACCCCCTGGATCCACACAAAGTGCAAAGGGGAAGGTGAAAACAAACTAATGCCCCTTTAGTGTAACACAAAGAAAAATAGACACAACAAGCAACAAGTATTACTTCCCCCTAATTATACTATGTGCCTAAATGAAAACAACGAGAAAAAACTTCAAAAATCTGAATAAAATAAAGGCCTTGCAAACAAATGTTAGTTGTTTTATCTTTTGTCCTTTGTGAATTTAAGCAAAATACTGCAAGATATCAACAAGAAATTTGACTTCACCCACCAACAAATAGAGTTAGAGGGTTAGAGCTCAAAACAACAATAAACAGAGGCAAAAACGAAGCTAAAATGCAACTTTTTTACCTTCCCGAACATGTTGTTTAGGGCAAATCCGCCCCTCTGCAGTGAAAAATGCTGAACCGGGTGGGAAAATCTGCCCCTCTACAAAAAACAGTTAGAAAATGCTAAACCGGAAGGGAAAATCTGCACTTCTATAGAAAAATGTTAGAAAACGTCGGAACAAGAGGGCGTATCCGCACTTCTGCAGAAAAATGTTAGAAAATGTCAGAACAAGAGGGCGTATCTGCACTTCTGCAGAAAAATGTTAGAAAACATAAGAATAGGAGGGCGTATCCGCACTTCTACAGTGAAAATTGTCAGAAAACGTCCGAACAGAAGGGTGTATCCACACTTCTGCAGTGAAAACTGTCAAAAAACGTCAAAACAAGAGGGGGTATCTACACTTCTACAGTGAAAATTGTTAGAAAACGTCAAAACAAGAGGGCATATCCGCCCTTCTGTAGTAAAAACTGTCAGAAAACGTTGAAATAGGAGGGCATATCCACACTTCTGCAATGAAAATTGTCAGAAAACGTCAGAACAGGAGGGCGTATCTGCACTTCTACAGTGAAAACTGTCAGAAAACGTCAGAACAGGAGGGCGTATCTGCACTTTTGTAGTGAAAACTATCAGAAAACGTCAGAACAAGAGGGCGTTTATTTCCCTCTGCAGCGCCCAGGAGGGAAAGTCCGCCCCTCTGCGGGGCAAATTCGCCCCTCTGCGACCTGAACCTACAAACAACTTAAACAATAGCAAACATGAAGAAAAGAGACCCATTTTGGGGGTCCCGCCAGGCGTGCTAGAAATGTGATCCCTTAAAAATGCTAAGTCCTAATGTGAGATGCTAAACAAATAATTATGCAATGAGAGGAAATAACACAAAAGAGGACACCTCAACGATTAGCCTAAGAAATAGTAAACATGAAAGCAAGATAAAACAAATTGATTATTGATTATACCTTCATGCTGCTCCTTCCTTGGTTGGCCCTTGATCTTTGGATATCTTGTGTGCTCCTTGGATGACTATGGAGTTAAGTGGATGCAAGATGCAAAATGGATTGATGAAAATGCTATGGAGAAGCTAAAATGCTGCAAATGACAATTTGGCAAGAGTTTGGTAGGAAAAGACTTGATCCCCCAAAATGAGAGAAATGAGGGGGTATTTATAGGACAATTGGAATTCTCTATAGAATTCAATGGTCAATATTGATCCAAGAAGATCAAGATGAAGGGCTATGGTGAGTTGAGGACTCACAAGCCCTCACATCTTGACATGTGGAATGTGAGATGTCTTAGGGTGAAATGATGTGGAAATGAGGTGGAAGAGAAGTACATGAGGTGGATGAAGGACAAGTACTTTGTAGGTACCTTGGGGGATGAGAAGATTTCCTCAAAAAGGAACTTCTTGTCCCCAAATGAGAAGGAAAGAAACATTTGAGGAATTTTAGAATTCCTCAAAAATCTCCATGGGAAAAGGGGAAGTGGTTGGAGAAATAAATGTGAATTAAAAATTCACATGCTTAAGAGAGTTTATTGGATAAAAGAGAGTCTCCAAAAAGCTGGAGATTTGTCACATGTGGGTGATGTGACAAATCCAAGTCCTTGGCACATGTAAAGTGACAAGTCAAGTCTTCTAGAACTTTGCATGGGGATAGGGTAGACCTTGGAAAGACAAAAGTGAATTAAAAATTCACATGGGGAAGAGGGGATCCTTGGGTGAGTATGAATTAAAAATTCACATGGAAAAGGGAGTCAAGGCCAAAAAAATGCAAGTGGAAAGGTTGACCAGAAAAGGTATGCCAAATGTGGCTAATGATTTTGATTAAGGTTGTGCAAACATAGGATTGGGATAATTAATGAGAGATTAGAGGCAAGTGGGAGATTATGGAGGATGTGACACTAATCTTGATTAAGTGGTGCACATCCTAATCATAGATTAATTAATTTAATCCAGATTAAAAGAGGGTTATGGAGAATGTGACAAGGAGAGAGAAAAGTAGGAATTAAAAATTATTTTTAATCCAAATAGATCAAATGACTAAATTAAATAAATTGTCTTATTTATTTAATTTAGAGAAGAAAAAGGTGTAAGGTAGAGTATTTAATTTATTCAATTAAATATTTTAGGAACCTTAAGCAGAAAATGGAATAATGATTAAATAAATTATTTAATCATTATTAATGACATAGATGAATAGAGTAGACAATTTTGATCATGTGGAAGTGATCAAATTTAGATGTCTACAGTTACCATCATTAGTGTTGTGTCATCCTTTAAATTATGTTATTGGCAATTAAAGTATGATGTCCTGTTAGAGGATTATGTTTTAAATTTATGTTGGGTCATCTTTTGAACCTAAGTGGAAATGGTTATGATGAATCACTAACTTATTTAACTTCAGTTTTTCTTTTCCATTCAATCATATGAGAATGGAATTTTAGTTATAAGTAGATTAGTTTTCTATTAAGCTTTAACCCACTTTAGAATGTTGGCTCTTTTGGTACCATGCATGTTCAAGGTCAAGTTAAATTGTGGAGAATCAACCTAGTTGTGCATGAGGGACATATGCATCATCTAGTTGTTTTAGAAGAACCCTTGGGAGATCCTGTATATGGGTTTAGTCATAACCTTTGACTTTGGTTTGTTTCTTTCCATTATTATGGTGTGGAGTAGTGTTAGTGGTTTGTGATTGAAGTTGATGTTAAGCCATCATTTTAACCTAGAAATTGTATACCTTTTGTTATCCAACTATGTGTGAGATGGTTGAAGTCCAATTGTCGAACTACGATTCCTCTGTGAATTATATACGTAGGCAAGGCCGTCAGAGATGAGCCCCCGAGGAATTAGGTTTGGCCCCTAGGGTTTTCTTATTTATGTATTTTACTTATGCTCATTTATTTCACTTATTAAATTTACCTTCATTTGACATTTTTTTAAATAGCTTCAAGGGTCAAATGTTGTTATGCTTGTTATGAATTATCTGCTTGGGAAACAAATTTTTGCGAGTTAGTCATGTGTTGTAACCAAAATTTGAAATTTGTGTGTTGTCCTTTACTATATTTTAGTGTTAATTTTTAGGCATTATAGGTACCACAACTGGAACGTTATCTCATAAATTGTATTGATTACAATCGATTTGGTATTAAAATAAACAAAATTTAAAGAGAAAAAAATTGATGTTTAAATTATGCCTTCTCACCTTCAAAAGATAGCAATTAGAATCTTTGATGATGCCATTTCATCACTAAAGATATGGACAATGAAACAAAGGGATAGCATAGTTTTGAGAGAGGTCGATTGGCTTTGGGGAAAGAGTAAGTTTAAAAAGAGGAGGCAGTGAACAAAATTCAGGGGCACAAATGTGGAAGGGGGAGCATGGAACAAAGACACAGGTTTTGGAAGAGAAAAGTTGACTTCACAGGAGAGCCCATGTGGGAAAGTTAGAGTGGGAGAATTGAAACAAGGCATGGGTGGTTGAAGATCCTGTGGTTTTCTTTAAAATGTAGATTTAAAAACAAAAGCAAAAAGGGGCACCAAGTTAGAGCATGCCAATAAAGGAAAAAGGAGATGAAGTCAACTCCAAGGAAGGGTAGGAGAGAGGGGAAAGAGAAAAGTCATGAGAGGTGAGAAGGAGGCAGCCTTGAGAAGGTTGTGCAGAAGAAAAAATGAAGGCAACACTAGAACAAAGGAAAGGAAAACCATATATAGTGTGTATGTAAATAAATAAAATACAAATTAAAAGTGGAACGGGCATGTACACCTGAGAAGGAGGTATGAGAATAGAATAGGAGGTTATTATTTTGGAATCAAGAACATATTGAAATTGAATGTCATTTGGGGTTAGAGGAGCTGGTAAAGGCCAATAATTGTAATCCCTGATTGGGTATTTTGTTAAATGATAATGTTCAATAAAACTGGGTGCAATGACTTATGGATTGTTGTGATTTTCAATTTGTATTGAAATTGTTAAGTAGGGAGGATCCAATTGAAATTGTGATTTTCAGTGAGGGAGTAACCTCACTTGATTCAATTGGTATTAGAGCCACAAGATCCTGAGAGTGGAGAGAATCCACCAGGATTGTGGGTGAAGAATTTGTAAAGAGAGAAGAAGCCTTGAGAGGACATTGATTCTATGGGAATCATGTTGGATGTCCTCCAAAAGAGATGAAGCTGGGTAGAAGGTGTGTGAATCTCTTCGACTAAGAGGAAGTGGGTAGAAAATATCTTGAAGGTGCATCTTCCAGAATCTCATTGGGAAGAGGATAGTAGTGAGATTTTTGTTGTAGGTGGGGCCTGCAAAGGCAGTGAGTGTTGGCTCCAATTTGTTTGTGGTTACAGATTCAGAGTGTGCCATAATTATTTGGAAAAATTTCTTGGAGACAGGGAGAGATTTTTTTGATGAAGAAGGAATATTTGAAGCCACAGAAAGTGAAACAAGAACCCATCTGAAGGAGTGATTTGTTTTTAGCTATGTGCAAGTCCAATGGGAAGTGCTACAAAGTCATAGTGGAAAAAAATAGTAGAGATAATTTGGTTGCATTGGAAATGGTTGAGAAGTTGAACTTGAAGAGGATGAAGCATCCTAAGCCATACTATGTCTCTTGGTTGCAAGTAGGTCATTAAATTCAGGTAAGTGAACAAAGCATTATGAATTTTCACGTTGGAAGATATAAGGATGAAATTGTATATGATATAGTACCCATGGCTGTTTGTCATGTTTATTGGGTCAACCTTGGCTTTGGGATATGGAAGCTATACATAATGGAAATGATAACACTTATCACATAATAAAGGATGGGAAGGAATATGTGTTGAATCCATTACGAGATAAACAAGAGGAAGTGGTAAAATAAATTGCAGCAGTATGCCCCAATGAGTGCATGAAAGAAGAAAGCAACATCAGAGTTACAATAGGTGAGAAATAAGTGGCTAAGAATCCTTTGAAGGATGAAGAGAAGAAAGAAAATATTGCAACAGATATGAAGAATGAAGAAAATGAAGAGGAGATCCTTGTACAAAAGGATCAACAGGAAAGAGAAGAGATTGAAACCGAGGTTGCAAAGGATGAGAAGAGTTGCTGGGTCCCTTTGATAGAAGGGGCATGGAAGGAGAGGTGTGTTGGAACAACCCATACAATCCAAAAAGAAAGTAGATACATGTAGAGCTTCAATTTCCATACAATTTTATGTAAGAAAGTTGTTGATTTAATTGTTGTTGAGGAGCATGACTTGCTTGAGGTAGAGATTGAGAATATTGAGAATTTGTTTAGGAATGAACACTTGAAGGGAAATGAAGAAGCAACAAAAAACATGGTGGATGAGGTTGTTGTAATAGGAAAGTATGTAGAAGTAAGTTGTAATTTTTCTAAAATTTGGGATGAGGAAGTTGATAGGGAATTGATTGTTGTTGAAGTGAACAAGAAGTTGCAAGCAGATGGAAGGAAGAATGTAGTTGCAGGTTGGCATGCAAATAAATATTTGCAT
Source organism: Sequoiadendron giganteum (assembly GCA_007115665.2). Taxonomy (NCBI): domain Eukaryota; kingdom Viridiplantae; phylum Streptophyta; class Pinopsida; order Cupressales; family Cupressaceae; genus Sequoiadendron; species Sequoiadendron giganteum. The sequence continues at coordinate 261,306,730 of CM021107.1, forward strand.
GTAGAAGTTTTAGAGCGTACTGTAGGTGAAAATTGGTGGAGGTGGTCAGTTTGTCGTGGGTCAAAACACACAAAAGAGGAAAAGAGTGGAGCAAATGTTTGGTGGAGTTTAGGTAATGGTGGGTTGGATCCCACAAAGGAGAAGAGGATAGGAGAAAAATTAGGAGGATTAGGATGGTTCATGGTGCACATGAGTCCATGAGAGGAAAGAGGAAGAGAGTGCAAAATTGTTGGGGAAGGATGGTGAATGTTTTGGAAAGATGCTAGAAGTGGAGGAAAAAGAAATAATTTGCAAGTGCTCATTTTAGCATGGGAGCATGCTACAGGTTGTTCGCAACCTGGAGGAGCAGTTCTACTACTCAGCTCCATTTTGTGATCCTATCCTCACAATTTTTTTACTGAGTGCATCTGATGTAGGAGCTTCTACTAAGTAACTAGACTACAGTCTTCACGAAGACAAGAAAAATTGTGAGGTCTTTTAGAATCAGGTGAAATGAAAAGATTTCTTACTACTGGTTTTTTCAAAGAAGGATGACTTTGCATCCACAGTTTGTATGATACCACAAGGGGAATTTTATCTCATAAATTGTATTGATTACCATTGATTTGGTATTAAAAAATATAGAATTTAAAGAGAAAAAAAATCGGTGTTTAAATTATGCCTTCTCACCTTCAAAAGATAGAAATTATAATCTTTAATGATGCCTTTTCATATTCACTAAAGATATGGAACAATGAAACAAAGGGAGAGCACAGTTTTGGGAGAGGCCGATTGGCTTCAGGGAAAGAATAAGTTTAAAAAGAGGAGACAACAAACAAAATTCAGGGGTGCAAATGTGAAAGGGGGAGTGTAGAACAAAGACATAGGTTTTAGAAGAGAAAAGTTGAGTTCACAGGAGAGCCCGCATGAGCAAGTTAGAGGGGGAGAATTGAAAAAGGGCATGGGTGGCTGGAGATCCTATGTTTTTCTTTAAAATGTAGATTTAAAAACAAAAGCAAAAAGGGGCACCAAGTTAGAGCAGGTCAATAAAGGAAAAAGGAGATGAAGTCAACTCCAAGGAAGGATAGTAGAGAGGGGAAAGAGAGAAACCGTGAGAAGTGAGAAGGAGGTGGCCTTGAGAAGGCTATGCATTTAAGAAAAAGATGAAGGCAGCACTAGAACAAATTAGGCAAGGAAAAACATATACAGTGTGTATGTAAATAAACAAAATACAGATTAAAAGGGGAATGGGGATGTAAGCCTGAGAAAGAGGTATGAAAATAGAATAGGAGGTTGTTGTTCCAGAATCAAGGACAAAGCGAAATTGAATATTATTTGGGGTTAGAGGTTGATGAAGGCCAATAATTGTAATCCTTGATTGGGTATTTTATTTAATGACAATGTTCAATAAAACTGGGTGCAATGACTTATGGATTGTTGTTATTTTCAGTTTGTATTGAAATTGTTATGTAGGGAGGATCCAATTGAAATTTTGATTTTTAGTGAGGGGGTAACCTCACTTGCTTCAAACTAATCTCCACTAAATATTGAATTGGAATGCTAATACTAACTCTCGCATATTTTCTCGCATAAGAAGCTTGCTCACCCTCTTTAGTCGTTGAGCTATAAACATATTCCCCTAGTGAATTACCGGTTAATTTAAATATGTCTTCCATCCATAATTTATTTAATAGTTTTTACATTTTGATAATATCATGTCTCTTTTTTTTAAACCAAACAAGAGGTTGCTCACCTACGGAGATGTTAGAGTTCACAAATCGGATTTGTTGCTTGACACTTTCCAGGGAGCTATTAGAGACCAGGAACCGAGCATGCCTCTTGAATCATTCTAGAAGTTTGTTGAGCATCAAGATCCAAAGATAGCACCTGACCCATGCCAAGGAGCTATCAAAGGTTGATGATCAGGGTTGTGGCTCAAAACATGCCAAGGAATTTTCGACGGTTGGGGATAGAGATTGTTTCCCAATGTATGCCAAGTTGAAAGGATGGAGAAACTTTGAATGTCTGATAGGAAATTCTATATGGCTGACCTATGATGTAACATGCAGAATTTAAATTTGGGCCTTGGCACCATTTTGAGTCTAGGCCAAAAAGTTTGGTCTTTTGGGTGGGTAGCATATAAAACTAGGAAAAAAATTCAATTGTTAGGATCCATGCTATGTTATTATGTCTTCTAGGCACTTTTTGTTCAAGTGATATTTTGTAGATAAAAATCCATAGGAGACTATGATTAGTGGGTGGGAATCCATTTACTTTTGGGATCAAAGGATGAAAATCCTTTGTTTCTTGAGGGCATTCTCACTAGGGAGTTCATTGGAGCTTCAAGTTTACATTATAGTTTGGTATTTTTGTAAGTCCATCATTTTTTCATATTTATAAGTTTTAATTTTTGTTTTGTAATGATTTTCATAACTATCCTTTGGTTGTACAGATCTGATCATAATCAATATCAATGACTATTGAATTTTCATTCATTATGTGCAAGTTCATGTGTTGACTAGCTAGTTGATCTAAACTATTTGAGTATGATTTTTTTTGTTTGGAAATATTTGGGTAATATTTTTGTTTATGTTTCAAATATCATGAATATTGTTGTTTAATTGCAAGTATGTTATTTTCATTAAAAACCTAGGAAGGGAAATTGTAGTGGTATCAAAGCACATTTCCTAATTCCCAATGTGTGGTGATGCATGTTCATGCAAAAAAATGATACAGAAATCAAGTACTCGTGAAGGGAAAAGAGAAAAGAGGTAGCTATGGATGGTAGAATTGATGAAGCCCACTTCAAGGAGGTCATTAGGACTAAAAATAGAGAGTTGAATAGAGAATTAAAATCTACCTTGAGGGTTCTATGAAAGAGATGGTAAGTGTTAGATTAATCATGCATTAGCTAATAATTAATTAATCTTTAATTGATTATTAGACTAATTTATTTCATGCACTTAAGAGAAACTTAGAAGTGTCTTTTTTATTAACTAGAGTGAGCTTTTATTAGATCATTTTGTCTTATCACATAGGATGTTGACACTTGTCATGATCTAATCCCTTTATCATTTAGGATTGCTCTTATAAATTACTCGCCCTCAGTGTATGATCTCACTCAAACTCTTGAAGACTTTTGAGGTTCATTTTGTAAGTTTTTCTAGTTGATGATATAGCAGATTATTGTTTGTAACTCTCTTGTGTGAAAGGTGTTTTATGTTCATTGTTTGATCCTTGCATATTGTGTTTATTCATAATTCTACAATGGTATTAGTGCGTGGATTAAGTGAACCCCTTCTCATTTTTTAATTTTTCTCAACTAGGGTTATAGGAGAAAAACTAGAATCTTCACATGTGTAAATTTTTGGTGCATTTTGGTACAAAAAGGACCTCACTATTGCATTCAAGAGGCCAAATCAATGAATTGTGACTATAAATTTTCCCTATTTCACCAATGGAAGCTTCTGAGGTATTTTTTTTACAGGAGCATGTTTGGCCCATCCATACACTTTTAAAAAAATATAAAAAATAAAAAAGCGACAAGAATTTAATATAATATTGCCACTATATATAGTGGTTTGCGCTATAATAGCAATCACCATTGTGTGGCCAATAGCTTGCTACTACACGACAATAGCTACACCACTAGTGGCTGAAAAGCTACCAATGACTTAGCCACCCCCACCACCCACCTGTTGCTTTGGTGGTGACTAGTTGGCGGGGTATTTTCTAAAAAACTCCCATGTTGTAGGTCATATGGGCGACTTGCACCCAGCCCCCAAGGGATCTAGTTTTTCCCCTAATGCCCTAATTGAGCAACTTTTTCCTAGGGGGTGCATAACTTTATGCTTGGTTATCAAAATTGGGAAAATGAGATATCATTGGAAAGTTGGTTTTGAGCACTATTAGATGGTGTTGATATTTTTCTCAAATTTTGCTACAAGTACATTTTATCACCTATCAAAATAAAATGTGTTATTTTCACTCTCAATATCACAAATTTTGACTCATTTTTTGTGATTTCAATGGTGTTGGGATGGTCTTTCAGAGCTCTTCACAACCATCCGTGCACTTTTTATAAATTTTTATCTAAGTAAATTTTATTTAGTTTTTCGTGTTTTCACATTCCGGTGAATTACTTGGACATTTTAGCTCCTAGAAACTTTTTATTTGTGTGGGATGACTTATTTTAGGATTTCTACATGTATTTCTAGTTTTTTTGTCTTATTTAGGTATTGTAGACATCTTTTTCATGTAATTTATTTTTTCTAGATGCACTGAGATAAATTTTCATTATGGTGTATGCTTTTTTGGGGTATTTCACACATCCTCTTGTGCCTTTTGTACTCGCACTATGTTATAAAATTCCATGGGTGGGTTTTGAGTGCCTTTGTTTTTCCTTCACACCTTTGTCAAGTGAGTTCTCCTTCCACAAAAGCATCGAATCCCAGTGATTCTTGCCTTGTGTGTGTGTGTGTCTATTTTGCACATCCTTTTTATTTGTAGGTACTTTCATGTACATGTTTAGATGTTCTTGGTTATCCTTCATGCACTTCTTGGTGACACATAGTTGTAGTGGACCTGTCTTGGCTCTCCCTTTCCACATTATGGGGTGGTTTCTATTGTTGGTTCTAATGCTTCATTGATTTCACTTTTGGAGTGATCTATGTATTTAGTTCTTGTTACTATGTACTAGGCGGATGCAGTGGATAGTTACCTATGTAGTTTGATGAGATGGAGAATTTACCATATGGAGACTCTTGCATTCCTATTTTTGGAGTTGACCTTCTATTTTCACTTGATCAATTTTCTTCGTATTATTGGTACATGTGCCATTTGTATCTTTAATTTCTACATATTTGTCTTTATTTTCCATCTGATTCAAGTAGTATCATTGGGGGAACTCATGCATATTCTTTTCTTCTTGATCTTAATAAACATTTGTTTTAGAGGAGGTTCTTCATTTCAGCAAGATAGCAATCATCATTTAACAATCGTCTACAACTTCTTCATACTTCAGTGATGTTCTTCACGTTCCTATTCTTTTTTGGACATTGTTTTGGAGGTGTTTCCATCCTTCATTCATATTTTTCTCTCTTTTGAAGAGGATTTTTTCTCATGAGGTTTCTCCTTTTCTCTAGTTGTGAGAGATTAGATTGTTTGTACATGGGTACCTCATCAATCCTTGTTTGTCAAGACCTATCATGAATTCTTTTCCCTTTCAGGTATTGGATTTTTATGGATTTTAGCTACTCCCTAAGTTCATTTTAAGGGGGTGTTAGAGTAATCACACATTAGATAATAATCAATTTATATTCAATTAATTATTAGGATAATTCAGTTCATGCACTTAAGCTAAACTTAGGAGTTCTTTTTTTGTTAACTAGAGTGAAATTTTATTAGATTATTATTTCTCTTCACATAAGATGTTGGCATTTGTCATAATCTAATCCCCTTTTCATATAGGGTTTCTCTTATAAAGCACTCACCCTCATTGTATTATCTCACTCAAACTCTTGAAGACTTTTGAGGTTCATTTTGTATTTTTTTCTTGTTGATGATACAACAAATTATTCTTTGAAGCTCTCTTGTGTGGAAGGTGGTTTTATTCATTATTTAATCCTATGTCTCATGCTTATTGACAATTATAATAGTAATAAATTTGATAGAAATGAATTAATAATGGGTTGTTGGAAAATCTACTCCAAATGGGACATAAGGAAGTAATTCAATAAATTCAATTAACCCAATCCCAAAGAAATTGAGTGCCAAATTTCTAGAGAGATATGAGATAGAACTCCTAAAATAAGAACAACCTATACACCCATGACAAGAGGATGAAATGAAAAAGTATTATGCTAAATATAATATACAATATTTTTTCATTCATCATGACATTTTTTTTAGTATTATGAGACGGAGATAAGAAACAAGCATAAAAGGAGAAGGTATGAGGAGTATCCCTATAGTGATATTAAACAATTCTTGGGGAAGGTCAATATAACCATGTATAATGGATCAATTGGTTGTTCAGCTAGGGCATGGTTGCAAAAGTTGGATACATATTTCTCCTTGAACGCCATGTTCAAAGAAGAGGCTATTAAGTTTGTCATTTTACATATAGAGTGTGTGGCTCATGAGTGGTGGTACTATGGCATGGTGACCCAAGGACATGGCTCAATTACTACCCTAGAGATGTTTAATCAAATATTGGTGGAGATGATTAATAGGAAGGATCCAAAGATTCACTTTAGAGAGTTAGCACAATCGAAGCAAGAGCATAAAATTGAACACTATGTGATAGAAGTTTGGAATTTATTAGTGATGCTTCTAGATGTGATAGAAAAGAGACTCACAGTTATTTTATAGAGGGTCTATCTTATTCACTCAAGGGTTTGGTAAGAGAATTTTATTTGCATTCCTTGCAAGAAGCCATCAAAAGATCCCTAAGTTTGGAGGATTTAGTGACCAAAAAAGAAATTTTGAAATGCTCCACCAATAATACATCAGACGCCATGTCACAAGAACCTCCCTCAACCTAAGGCATTGCCTCCAAAATGAAGAAAAATACAAGAGACAAAGAATGAGCTCACAAGGAAGAAGTTATGTTTCTCTTGCAGAGAGCCATGGAATTTTGGACATAAATTCTTGGTTAAATGACCAATACATTACATAGAAGTGGTGTCAAATAAAGATTCAAAGTTAGATGATGAACCAAAGGTATTTGAAGATTTTGTCGATCATATTATTGAAGAACATGTAGTACAAGGGAGGGTATATGTGTTTCTCTCTCAAGAACCTCAAGATATCTTCCCTTCAAAGTTCATAGAGTGATTTTAGGATAGAGGATTACCATTCTCATTGATGGTGGGGATACCCATAAATTTATTGATGAAGGCTTGGTGATGAAAAGAGGATTGAATGCATAAGAATTTGAATTTTTTATTGTTATAATATTTGATGGATTATCCATCCCATGCACCAAAGTAATCAAGAAACTCAAGATAAATCTTGGGGACAATAAGGTATGTGATGAATTTTATGTGGTTGGTTTAGGAGATACTAATATGGTTTTGGGTGGTTGCACTCTCTAGGTGAGTATTCACAGAGATGCCAAACTATGGAGCTCAAGTTCATATTAGATTGGAATAAAATTTTCCTTAGATGGATATCTAATGAAGTTCCATAGGTGGTGACTATAAAGAGGATCAAGAGAATATTTCGTAAAGTCCAAGTAGCATGAGAATAAAATTGTCTGCTTCTTCCCATGAAGTCTCCATTAGAAGAGAAAGGTGCTCATCTCATTGATATTCAAAAAAAATGGATAGGAATTGTGTATTTTTTACTGACATGCCTTCAACACTACCACCAAATAGAGGGTTTCAACATTCTATAATTATAGGAAGGGGCTAAACCTGTTATCACTACACCATACCATAATCCAAGATGGTATAAAGAGGAGATAAACAAGGCTATCAAATAACTTCTTGACATGAGATTCATACGACCTAGCTCCAATCTACTTGCATTAAATGCATATGGGCGACAAAGATGTTGAGAAGATGGCCTTTAGGTGTCATTATGGACATTTTGAGTTTTTAATGATGCCTTTCAATATTATTAATTATCCAACCACTTTCTAGTCATGAATGAACCAGGTATTTAGTAAGCAAATCAAAAAATTATATTGGAGTTCTTTGATGATATCTTGATATATAGTAAAACTTGGGATGAGGATTTGGAACATCTAGATATAGTTTTGGGTATTTTGGAGCAATAATATTTTTTTGCTAAGTTATCCAAATGTGAGTTTGGTTTGGAAGAGATATTGTATCTAGGACATTTAATAAGTTCCAAGGATGTTTAGGTGGATCAAAAAAAAGTCCAAGCAATTCTAGATTGGTTACTTCCCACTAATATGACACAATTGAAAGGATTTTAAGGATTATATTGCTACTATGGGAGTTTCATGAAAGGATTATCTCAATTGGTTGTTCCTTTGACTATTCTAACAAAGAAGGGAGCATTTGAGTGGTTTGAAAATTCTCAAAAATATTTTGACAAGTTGAAGGAGGTAATGACCTCGTACCTTGTACTTGTTATTCCTGATTTTTCTTTTCCCTTTGTTGTTGAATATGATGCATGTGAGAAGGTATTGGATATTTCCTAACATAGAAAGGGAATCCACATAATTATTAGAGAAAAAAATTAAGCAATTTAGAGAAGAGGTATTTCATTTGTGATAAGGAGATGTTGGAAATTATGCATGCACTAGAGAAGTTTAGACAGTATTTAGTTTGTGGAAATTTTTTTGTGAAGACTGGTCATAATAGTTTGAAGTTCTTCTTGGATATAAAAAAATTAATGATCACAAAAAAATGGGTAAGAAAGTTGTAGGCCTATGATTTTGAAATAGAGTGCATGAAGGGAAAGAGGAATGTGATAGCTGATGCTTTTTAGGAGGCCTACTCTATGTTCATTTTTTTATATTTTTGTTTATTGGAAGGCTTCCATTATTGTTGAGCATGCTAAGAATAATTTTTTATTGAAATCCTTGATGAGGTAATGAAAGATGACATGTTTTTTGTAATGGAAGGGATTATCCTCTACAAAAAATAATCTTTTTGGTGCTTGAGTCAAGACCAAGGAAAATATTTTGAAAGCCTTCCATGATACCCCAATAACAAGACATCAAGGGTACTATAATACATATAGGAAAATACATGAGATGTTCACATAGAAGGGTTTAAAGGAGGGTGTCCATAATATTATTAGAGATTGCATGAATTGTCAATGGAATAAGGGAGAACACTTTTTTCTAGTGAGTTTGCTTCAAACACTACCAATTCTTGAGAAAAAATGGGATTAGCTTATTCATGGAATTCATCATAGGTTTACCCAAGGTATAAGGTAGCGAATATATATGTTTTGGTTGATATAATGATGAATTACACACATTTTATTACTATTGCTTCAGATTTCAAGGCACCTCAAGTAGAAAACAGATTTTTCAAGGAGATATTCAGATTACATGACTTGCCCAAGAACATTGTGAGTGACAGGGACAACAAATTTCTTAGTTCTTTTTGAAAAAAATAAAATCACTTAATAGTTATAAAACTCACAACAAGTACTAACTACCATACTCAAACTAATGGTAAATAGAGATAGTGAATAATTAGATTGAAGGGTACTTAAAAAACTATGTCCTAGACCAATAAACAACATGGATCAAGTGGTTGCACATGGGTGAATATTGCTACAATACTTCACACCACATGTCCATTGGGATAAAACTTTATAGGGATCTATATGGTTATGATGCACTTTCACTAATCTATTTCTTTCATATGGTAGAGTCCTAATAGGAAGTGACTTGATGAACCACGAGAAAAAGATATTGAGGGTGCTAAAGGATAAATTGTAGTATGCACAAAATCAACAAAAGACTTATGTAGATTAGAAAAAAATAAAGATTTCCCTTGAGGTGGAACAATTGGTTTTCCTAATATTATAACCATAGAAATAGACTTCTATTAAGAAAATTGGAGTTGGAAATCTCAAACCCCGATAGTATGGTTCATATAGAATTGTGAAGTGTATCAATGAAGTGGGCTAAGAGTTGGATTTTTGACAGAACAACAAGATTCATATTTTTTTCATGTGTCTTGTTTGAATAAAGTCTTTGGTCGGTACAATACACCCTCAAAGGATTTTCTACCCTTAGGTGATGTAGGTAAGTTGATTCTAATCCTAGAAGAAGTGTTGGACACCCATGTCAAAAATTGGAGGAACAAGAGAATCATAAAGTATCTAATTAGGTGGAAAAACCTACTAGTTGAAGATGTGACATGGGAAGGGATTGAGATTCTCAAGAATCCTAAATTGGATTTCTTGAGGACAAGAAATATTGGGGAGGGAGGACTTGTCATTTCAAAAACTAGATAAGAGGCTACTTGCCTAGGGAGATGTCAGAGTTTAGGAATCAAGGTTGCTGATTGACACTTGCCAAGGAGATGTCAAAGATTGGGAATTGAGCATGTCGCTTGTCTCATGCCAAAAATATGTGGAGTGTTTAGGTTTAGAGGTACTTCTCGACCCATGCCAAGGAGCTATTAGAGGTCAAGGATCGGGGTTGTGACCCGATGCATTCCAAGGACCTATCGAGGGTCAGGGATACGAGTTATTTCTTGATACATGACAAGTCAAAAGGAATGAGAAAATTCAAACCTCTAATGGGAAAGTTTTTAAGGCCTTTAAGGCCAACTTGTGATGTAGCATGTAGAATCCAAATTTGGGCCTTAGTGCTATTTTGGGTCTAGGTTGACTAGTTTGATATTTTGGGTGGATATTTAATGTAAAACTTGGAAAACATTTCAATGTAAGGATCCATGTTATGTTATTGTATCTTTTGAGAACATTGTGTTCAAGTAATCTTCTATAGATGAAAACCCATAGGAAACCATGATTAGCTGATGGAAACCCATTGATCATTGGGACCAGATGATAAAAACCCTTTGGTTCTTGAGGGAACTCTCACTCAGGGAGTGAATTGGAGCTATGTTTAAAGTATAACTTATCTTTCTACAAGTCCATCATTTGTTGTAGATTTGTATGTTTTGTTTGTTGTAATTACTTTTGTAATAACCTATTCCTAATTATTACTTATTTAATATCATTGAAAATGACACATGAATTTACTCCAAATCAAAGAGACATAACTAGTGGCTAAAGTCAATTATAGCTACACATGTCCATTTAAAAATAGTCAAAGATTCTTATATTCTCTTTAAAATTAAAAATGTTCACTTGGCACCAAAGGCCATAATATCATTTCAAGGTATAGTTCTCATCAAGTACTTAAATGATAGTTACATCAAGTTACAATATAGACTATAATAGTCTGGTGAACATTGAGAATTCTTCTTCATAGCTCACCTACACTAGTGGACGAGAACATGGTTGAAGCACTTTACCACCCAATCATGAAGCTTTCGCTTCCCCGGTATTCTTTTGTCTTGAAGAATGCCCGAACCTGCACAGAGAGTTAGCTAGAGAACAACCTGCAAGGTGGAATCTGGTGTGTGCCCAACATCAACATGCAAATTCTATCTTGTATGCTAGAAAAAAAGAAAGTGTGAGATCTATTCTAGGAATGGCAGAGAGTGAAATCACAAAGTTCATTCATGCATACATAATGAACAATATTGCTTGGCCAAGCATAAAAGTGTGTTGTAACAACAACAAACAATAGGTTCTGGTAAATCAAACCTATATTCTCTAAACCATTTCGGCACCCATCTCGGAAGTAGCTTTCTAATAAACACTTATCTACCCTCTAGCAACAACTACCCATAGATGCTCTAGTCAATTAAGGTATCACTATTCTATTTCAACATTCAAATTATTTCTTCTTAAATGTCTATCAAAATGTAAGTAAGCTTAATCTAAAAACAATAGATTTATGACTTAAACAGAGTAATTCATCATTTAGTCACTTCATTCTTAAGACTAATTTCTACTTATCATCTTAAGCATTTTCCATTAAAATGAAGTACTAAAGAAAAAAACTAAAGAAGGTATGTCACAAGTATGTGTATGTACATAGATGAAGTGTATGTGCATACACATATGTGTGCCTACTTGTGTTTGAATTTGTGCATACATTCTGAAAAAAGAAAAATACATTAATTCAGATTTGTGAACTTAGATAGTATTCTATTTGACCTTTCATTTTCAAATGATTAGTATAGGCCTTATAGTTTCATACATCTTGTTTGAGCATACATTTACTATTTCCTTCTAAACAGTTATAAAACTAGTTGTTTGCTTAAGTGCATTCTTGTCTCAAATAGAAAAATTATTGTTCCTACTATATAGTTATAAGCATGTTGTTCACATATGCACATTTATCATTTAACACTTATAAATCGAGTAGAGTTGCAACACAACAGAACATTCATATTCTATGTTCTACAATTCAGTTTTAAGAGAAAAACAATAATCATCACTGCTCTGTTACAGAATCTCTAGTTGTTCTTATAAGAAATGATCTTTTTAACAAGCAAATGATTCACTATCAGCTAGAAGAAACAATACTATTCTTTCACATTGTACATAAATTATTAAAGTAAAATCTTCCATGTATCAAGCATAAGGAACAGTATGAAAATATTCATAAAATATTATTGCCCAACAAACCATAATATCAAGCTATTAACCATCTCCTAATGGTCAAGATCATCATAATTGTATTTAAAAAAAATTCCTATGTAGTTACTGTCTATTTCCATGCATGCAAGGATATTCTACATGTTGACCTTGATTTCATTTCTAAATGGTTTTTCCATTCACCGTCCTCGTCAAATGGGTCAGCTTCATAGCAAGACAACCTACATTCATTGAAGGCTTAGAAACAATGAACACAACCCTTCCCATTTGAAGTTATTTTCCCATTTAATATCAAGGATTTGATAGGAAATACAAGAAAATACAGCATACGGAGGGGTCATTACTTCCCCTAGATCATAATTGATCCCAATTGTGAAAAGGAGGAATCACTTATATAGTCATCAGATTAATTTTGATAGCCTATGGGCTTAGCATTTTAGATATAACATTAGTTTATATTCATCCCTTGAAGTATTACGAGCACCGACATCCACTAGGGTGGCGAACAGTCTTATGAAAGAAATCTACAGGGTTACAAACCCTCTTCTAAGGGAATCCTCAATCGATCCCCATCACTGTTTATTCACGGTGAGTTATAAAATAAAAGATGCAAAATATATAAATTTCATCGCATGACATGCTTAAGAGTGTGGCCTCAAGGAAAATCCGCCTGAGTTCATCACTCAAAGGCTCGACTTAGCTAATAGAGCTAGCCACATGGCTTCCTAAAACATGATCGTATACATAATGCAAGCAAGTGACCCACAAAGGTTGATATTAAGCCATTTGGCCTAAGGCCATGACTTCTCACAAAAAAATGGAAGTGACGATATACAAAATGAAATTTTGATATCAATGGATATTAAAGAAGAAAATATTGGAAATAAAAATGAGTTTATCTTTGCATGGTTTAGATAACCTCAATACCGAATCGATTAAGCTTCCTTGGCTTTTCCTTTGAGCTCCTCTACTTTTTCCTTCGAGCTCCTCTGCTTTTTCCTTCCTACGACCCACCTTTTCCTCTGATTTTTCTCCACCACATTGCCTGTGTGTTCTTCAAAAATGGAAACAAAAAACCTTATTTTCATGCCCAGGGCAGAGGCATTATGGCCTAGCTGCCAGCCACTACACAATTCAAATTTCGCCATTAAAATCGTGGTAGGCATTACTGCCACCTTCATAGTTGTTCTTAATTATCAACCTGATATTAGTATGCTATCGGTTATTATTGAATTCAACACATATACATTTGAATAAGCATTCTAATATACATATATTTATGTATATGCAAGTATATATATATTTATTTATTTGTATTTCTTTGTTTATTTAAATGATTCCCATTCTCATTTTCCATACTTTCTACATTTATATATTTACACATATATACACATATATACATTTATATATATGTATATGTATGTATTTGAATCTCATGTACATACATGTATATATATTTTATATACATATTTACATCCATGTGTAATTATTTATTATGGCTTACGAGTTCTATACAATATTATTTTCAATAGAGAACTTAAATAGAAATTTGAGCATCTCTAGAAATCTTATTTTTGTTTCATCAAACACAAAGCTTAAAATGGGAAATTTTATATCTACAAGCCATATATTTCCAAACATGGAATTAGTTCAAATCAAGAAATTCTCATTCTCAGATATATGCAATGCAAATCATCATGCCCATCTGTGGCGTGTGCACCTAGATTCCAGTTGGCTTACCATTCAATCTAACTAAACAATCCTACTTCAACCACGTTCTCGTACTTCATCATGTCACCCTGATACTGCATATACTTGTAAATTGATCAAGAACGTTCAATCCATGATGACATATATAAAATTAATTTTCAGGATTTCATAAAGTCAACATTAGTCAACTCCTCATATTCAACATGTGATTATTTCAAAATCTCCATTTAATATTTAATTGAATTTCATCAACAATTCAAATTTTTCGTATTTAAATAAATATGAAATAAAATTAGGCTATGACATCCTTCCCCTCTTGGAGGAGAGATTGTCCCGATGTCTAGTAAATCAAAATGAATGACATCATATCACTTATGACTCATTTATGTCTATTTCAACATCTCATGAAATAGATGTCTATTTCAACATCATTTCAAAATATATGTATATTTCAACATCATTTCAAAATATGTCTATTTCAACATCACATAAAATATATTTCTATTTTAACATCACATGAAATATACATTTATTTCAACATCATTTCAAAATATATGTCTATTTCAACATCAAAATTTAAAAGCATAAAATATCATAGTATATCAAGCCAAAAGGAAATATCAAACAAATTTTTTGAGTTTTCTCTTTCAAGAAAGCAGATGTGGAAAGGAGTGTTCTATTTCTTTTGCATCCTCCCATGTAGCACTGACCTCATAATACTAGTGGACCATTGGACCTTAAATTATGCGATTTCTTTGTTCTGCAACTTAACGTTGCGCCTATCCGAGATTCTAATGGGCTCCACTAGCACCACTCATGGATATTGTACCGACAAATATTTCCAATCAAGTACATGAGTCACATTAGGATGATATGGCTTAAGCAAAGAAACATGAAACACATTATGAAGTCAAGCTAGAGAAGGTGGTAGAGCTAGTCTATAGGCAACTAGGTTAATCACTTCTAGGACTTCAAACGGTCCCACATATCTTGGGGCCAACTTGGAAGAATTTCCAAAAGCAATAGATCTTTTATGAGGTTTAACTCTCAAGAAAACCTTGTCCCTTGTTGTGAACTGCCTCTGATTTCGGTGCTTGTCGATATAACTCTTTTGTTGGTATGTTGCCTCTTTCAATCTACTCTTAATGACCCGCATTTGCTCTTCCATTTCCTTAAGCATTTTTGGTCCTACTATAATCCTGTCCTCCAGTTTATCCCATACAAGGCCTCAAATGGTGCCATGCCTAAGGAGGTATGATAAGAGTTAGTGTAAGAAAAATCTACCAAAGGAAATTATTCTTCACACCTATACTATTGGTCCATACAATACATTCAGAGGAGGTCTTCGACTACCTGGTTCACCCTCTCTATTTGGCCGTCACTCTGAGTATGATAAGTCGAGCTAAAATTCAATTTATTCCCCAATGCTACATTCAAGGTCATCCAAAACCTTGAGGTCATCCATGTGTCTCTATCAAAAATGATAGTCTCCAACACTCCATGCAAATAGAATATCTCCTACACAAATTTCCTTGCCAGGGTCAACGATCCATCCTTAAGGTTTCCCAGAATGAAATGTGCAACCTTGGTCAACTTATCAATCACAACCAAGATGACATCATGCTTATTCTTGCTCAAAGGCAACCCCTGTACGAAGTCCATATTGATCACCTGTCATTTATACTCAAGTATGTCATGGGGATATAATAACCCAGCTGGGTGTGCATGCTCGGCCTTGACTTGCTGGCACTCCAAGCATCTAGCTACATATTCCACTACATCCTTCTTGAGTTTAGGCCAAAAATACAGTATTCAACTCTGTAATCATCTTAGATACACTAGGGTGTCCTGAATAAGGTGCATTGTGAACTTCTTTGAAAACCAACTTTCTTATCTCTCCAAAGTCTGGAATATACATTCTCCTCTAGTACCTTAAAATTCTATCCGGTTCAATCTCATACCCATCAAATCGATGATCTGAATAATTTTCTGCTAGGGCGTTCTTCACTCTTTCATAGTGCTTATCCCCGAGAAATTTTTGAATTAGTTGCTGCCTCAAAGTAGACCTTGTTGAGATCATGGTTGTCATATGTCTCTATCTACTAAGAGCATTGGCCACTCTGTTCTCTTTCCCTTTTATGTATTCAATTCCAAAGTCATATTCGCTAAGGAATTCTAGCCACCTTCTTTGTCATGCATTAAGGTTTGGCTGGGTAAATATATATCTCAACCCCAAGTGGTTTGTCTTGAGTTCAAATGACTTCCCAAAAAGGCAATGCCTCCACATTTGTAAGGCGTGAACTATGGTGGCCAATTCCAAATCATGAGGTACATAGTTTGCTTCGTGTTGCTTGAGATTCCTTGATTCATATGCCACCACTTGTCCATCTTGCATTAACACTGCTCCCAATCCTTCTCCGGAGGCATTTGTGATCACCATGAATCTCCCATTAGGGTCAAGGATAGTTAGCATGGGTATGAGTGTCTCCTTTAGGAGTTGGAATTCCTGCTCACATTTCTCGTTCCATTCAATCTGTGTTCCCTTCCTTTGGAGTGAGGTGATAGGAGATGCAATCTAGGAGAACCCTTGCAAAAACTTCCAATAGTACCCTACAAGGCCCATGAAGCTACGGACTTCTGAAACATTCTATGGCACTGGCCATTCCACTATTGCCTTAATATTTTTCGGGGTCCACAGAGACTCCTTCAACTGAAATTATATGGCCCAAATAGTGCACTCAATCCTGATAGAAGGAACACTTGGATAGCTTACCAAAGAGTTTCCTTTCTCTTAATCGTTGAAAAGCTATTCTCAAATGTTTATCATTCTCTTCAACAGTCTTTGAGTAAACTAAGATGTCATAAATTAATATCAAAACAAAGTCATCCAATCAGTTCCTAAGCACACTATTCATAAGGTTCATGAAGGTTGTTGTAGTTAAGCCAAAAGGTATGACTGTGAACTCATAATGTCCATACTGAGTTTGGAATGCAGTCTTCAAAATATCTTCTTCCTTAATCCTCAATTGATGGTACCCCAACCTAAGATCAATTTTGGAGAACACAGTTGCTCCCTTCATTTGATCAAACAATTTATCAATCCTCAGAAGTGGATACCAGTTCTTGATGGTAACCTTGTTCAACATCTGATAATCTATATATAGTTGCAAATTTCCATCCTTCTTCACAAAAATTATCAGTGCTCCCCAAGGAGACACACTAGGTCTTATGAGTCCCTTGTCCAACAATTCCATTAGTTGGGCCATCAACTCATATAGTTCTATAGTGGTCATTCAATAAGGTGCCTTGGATTGAGGTTCGGCTCCTAGGGACTAAGTCGATAGAAAAATAGAATTCCCGCTTCGAAGCAAATTTTGTAAGTTCCTTAGGGAATACATCCCAGAACTCTTTGAGAATAGGAGTCATCTAAATATGGCTCCTTGTTGTCAGGATTACTAACATGCACTACATAAATTGTGCATCCCTTTTGACGAGCCTTCTTGAGTTGCATTACAGAAATCTGTCTAAGCTCTTAGGGTCTTTGCATTCCACAAACCTCCATTGGGTTTCCAAGATCATCTAGATAGTTGACCACCTTATCCTCCCAATTCACTAAAGCTTTATGCTCAAATAACCAATTTATTCCCAAAAATCACATCATATGATCCTACGGGTGCCACATACAAGTTGACCTGGGTTTGAAAGGTTGGAAGTTCTAAATCACTGCAAAAGAGATAGGTATCTACCCTCCACTGCTTGATTTCTATATTGGACTGTCCATGAGTTTTCCATGTACCCCGGTCTAATGGGTATCTTGGATATTATTCTAGGATCTACAAAACATTCAGTAGCTCCAATATCAATCAAGATAGAGACAGTTTGGCCATAGAGCTTACTTGTTAGGTGAATTGGAAAAGCTTGATGTTCTTACTTCCTGTTGTCCACTGCGGCGTGGATTTGGTGAGTCTGTTGATAGCTTCCTTCCTTTCGAGTATTTGACCATTGAGGACAATTTGAGGCATAATGATCAGCCCCACAAGTATAACATTCATCACAAGGCCCTTTGTGACCTCTTCGCTTGTCCTCTCTAAATCCTTTTTTTTCATGGTCAACCTTGGCCTTGCCCTTATTTTCCTTTTTATTCCGTCCACCATTACCATTGTCGCCCTTCTCCTGTGATTCACTTCCTCTCTTGAGGTTATGAATCTGGTGGCTCTTTTCCCCCTTATGAAATCTTTTATTTCCATATCGAGACTTAGAACCTGAATTGTTGTGAATATTGGACTATTGATGCAGCTTTTGTTCCTGTTTGGTGGCTTTTTGAAAGACTTCATACATGGTTTGAGGTTCGTGCATATCCACCTCATCTCCTATGTGAGGTCTGAGTCCCATTATAAATTTTTGGATACAAAACTGTTCATCCCCTTGATATTGAGGTACATACTTCAACAAATTTGTGAACTTTTCCCAATACTATATCACAGTCATATTTCCCTAGGTAAGTTCTGAAATTCTATTATTTTCTTGTCAAATAAAAGTTGTGATAGCCATCTCTTCCTAAAATATTGGAGGAAGAGTCCCCAAGTGATCTCAGTAGGTTGTAGATTTTGTTCTAGCTTCTCATTATCCCACCAAGTCATAGCTTCACCTGAGAGCTGATACGTAGCCCATGCTACCTTAGTCTATTCAAAAAGGTTACGGAGCCCAAAGTATTTTTCCATTTCTATAATCCAAGCCTCAACTCTTATTCTGATAGCCTTGCCATCAAACTTGGGTGGCACTACTCTTTTGAGGTCTTTCCTGAGCTCCTCCTCAATTCGCCCTTGCGGACCTGCCCCTGTACCATTGCCTCCTTGATTTCCTTTTGCATTCTTGTGGTCCCAATCCTCGTACGCCACTCAGAATTCTTGCTCAATAAGATCCATGTGAGACTCTTGCCAGTTTATAACCTCCATAATTTGTCCCAACCTCTTGTTTGGTTCATTATTAGAACCACTACCATCATCGTCTTGCCTAGTAGTCACCATGATGTACCACACTTATCATGCAACACAGTCACGTTCATCACATCTCAACACAAGGTTCTACGAATAAACATTCTTGTGTTACGTTTTAAAATTTTCATATTCTTGCATCCTTTAACATAATAGACATAAACATTCATGAAAGATACACACATTCTAGAGTCTTCCATTAAACACACCAGAATATCTTTAGATTTTATTTATATTTAGGGTGAGTCAATAGACCCTTATTTACAAAATTCTTCAGGCTACATCATTCTGATTTCTCGGTGTCAGTTAGAGGACATTCCTTTGGATCATCATCTGAGTTTACATCAGACTTTACAAATGAGGATAGTTGAGCACGTAGGCCCTTTTTTTCCTCTTTAGTCAACAAGGGTTCATTGCAGAAATATTTTTGATTTTAGGTGTTCACTTTTCCTTGATCTTCAAGCCTCTCTCTAGCTTGAGTCATGTAAGGGCTTGTGCTAGAGTTTCATCATCATCGGGAATTTTTTATGGAATCTCTGTCTTGGCATTTCCTTCCTTTACATCATTCTTGTGTGGGGTTCTAACAATTCTCCCTTTCCTTTGTCCTTCCTTTGACCTTCCCATTCCTACATTCAATTCAAGTTCAGTCAATTCTCAGGACTTCCAATTTAGGTCAAGGGTCAACTACCCTAGTCAACTATGGTAGACTCAAAAAGGCCTAGAGATGAACCCTAAGCTCTAATACCAAATGTAATAACCTAATCCTAATTATTACTTATTTAATATCATTGCAAATGACACATGAATTTACTCCAAATTAAAGAGACATAACTAGTTGCTAAAGTTAATTATAGTTGTGTATATGTCCATTTAAAAAGAGTCAGATTCTTATATTCTCTTCAAAATTCAAATTACAATGTCATGTTCACTTGGTACCAAAGGCCATAATATCATTTCAAGGTACATTTATTATCAAGTACTTAAATTATAGTAACATAAAGTTACAATATAGACTATAATAGTTTGGTGAACATTAAGGATTCTTCTTCATAGCTCACCTCCATTGATGGACAGGAACATGGTTGAAGTGCTTTATCGCCTAGCCATGAAGCTTTCGCTTCCTCAAAATTTTTTCATCTTGAAGAATGCTCGACCTTGCACGGAGAGTTTAGCTAGAGAACAACTTCCAAGGTGGAATTTGGTGTGTGCCCAACATCAACTTGTAAATTCTATCTTGTATGCTAGAAACAAAGAAAGTACAAGATCTATGCTAGGAATGGCAGAGAGTGAAATCACATAGTTCATTCATGCATACATAATGAACAATATTTCTTGTCCAAGCATAAAAGTGTGTTGCAACAACAAAAAACAATAGGTTCTGGTAAAGCAAACCTATACTCTTTGAACCATTTCAGCAGCCGTCTCGAAAATAACTTTCTACTAAACAACTATCTACCCTCTAGCAGCAACTACCCATAGATGCTCTAGTAAATTAGGGTATCACTATTCCATTTCAACATTCAAATTATTTCTTCTTAGATGTCTATCAAATTTTAAGTAAGCTTAATCTGGAAAAAAAATAGATTTATGACTTAAACGGAGTAATTCATCATTCAGTCACTTCATTCTTAAGACTAATTTCTACTTATCATCTTAAGCATTTTCCATTAAAATGAAGTACTAAATAAAAAAACTAAAGAAGGTATGTCACAAGTATGGTTGTATGTGTATGGAAGTCTATGTGCATACACATAAATGCGCCTACTTATGTTTGAATTTGTGCATACATTTTGAAAAAAAAAAAACATTAATTTAGATTTGAGAACTTAGATAGTATTCCATTTGACCTTTCATTGTCAAGTGAATAGTACAGGCCTTACAGTTTCATACATACTATTTGAGCATACATTTACTATTTCCTTCTAAACAGTTACAAAATAAGTTGTTTGCTTAAGTGCATTCTTGGCTTAAACAAAGAAATTAATGTTCCTACTATACAGTTATAAGCATGTTGTTCACATATGCACATTTATCATTTAACACTTATAAATCGAACAGAGTTGCAACACAACAGAACATTCATATTCTATGTTCTAAAATTCAGTTTTAAGAGAAAAACAATAATTATCACTACTCTGTTATAGAATCTCTAGTTGTTCTTATAAGAAATGAACTTTTTAACAAGCAAATGATTCACTATCAGTTAGAAGAAACAATACGATTCTTTCACATTGTACATAAAATATTAAAGTAAAATCCACCCTGTATCAAGCATAAGGAACAATATGACAATATTCAAAAAATATTATTGCCCAACAAACCATAATATCAGGCTATTAACCATCTCTTAATGGTCAAGATCATCATAATTGTATTTAAAAAATTTGCCTGTGTACTTACTGTCTATTTCCATGCATGCAAGGATATTCTACGTGCTGACCTTGATTTCATTTCTACATGGTTTTTCCATCCACTGTCCTTGTCAAATGGGTCAGCTTCATAGCAAGACAACCTACATTCATTGAAGGCTTAGAAACAATGAACACAACCCTTCCCATTTGAAGTTATTTTCCCATTTAATATCAAGGATTCGATAGGAAATAAAAGAAAATACAACATAAGAGGGGTTATTACTTCCCCTAGATCATAATCGATCCCAATAATGAAAAGGAGGAATCACTTATATAGTCATCGGATTAATTATGATAGCCCTACGGGCTTAACATTTTAGATATAACATGAGTTTATATTTGGCTCTTGAAGCATTACGAGCCTCAACATCCACTAGGGTGGCGAATAGTCTTATGAAAGAAATCTACAGGGTTACAAACCCTCTTCTAAGGGAATCCTCAATCGATCCCCATCATGATTTATTCACAGTGAGTTATAAAATAGAAGATGCAAAATATACAAATGACATCGCATGGCATGCTTAAGAGTGTAGCATCAAGGAAAATCCTCCTGAGTTTATCACTCAAAGGCTCGGATTAGCTCATAGAGCTAGCTGCATGGCTTCCTAAAACATGATCTTATACATAATGCAAACAAGTGACCCACAGAGGTCAATATTATGCCATTCAGCCTAAGGCCATGGCTTCTCACAGAAAAATGGAAGCGACGATATATAGAATGAAATTTTGATATCGATGGATATTAAAGAAGGAAAGATTGGAAATAAAAATAATTTTATCTTTGCATGGTTCAGATTACCTCAATATCGAATCAATTAAGCTTCCCTAGCTTTTCCTTCGAGCTCCTCTGCTTTTTCCTTTGAGCTCCTCTACTTTTTCCTTCCTACGACCCACCTTTTCCTTTGATTTTTCTCCGCCACACTGCCTGTGTGTTCTTCAAAAATGGAAACAACAAAAACCTTATTTGCATGCCCAGGGTGGAGGCATTGTGGCCTAGTTGCCGACCACTACACAATTCAAATTTTGCCATTAAAATTGTGGCAGGCATTACTGCCACCTTTGTAGTTGTTCTTAATTATCAACCCAATATTAGTATGCTATAGTTTATTATTGAATTCAACAATACATTTTGAATAAGCATTCTAATATAAATATATTTTTATATATATGTAAGTATATATATACATATGTAGTATATATTTATTTATTCATATTTCTGTGTTTATTTAAATTATTCCCATTCTTATTTACCATACTTTTTACATTTGTACACACACACATATATATGTATGTATGTATGTATGTATTCGAATTTTATGTACATACATGTATATATGTATATGTATATGTATATATATATATATATATATATATATATATATATATATATTTACATCCATGTGTAATTGTTTGTTATGACTTACGAGTTTCATACAATATTATTTTCAATAGAGAACTTAAATTCAAATTCGAGCATCTCTAGAAATCTTAATTTTTGTTTCATCAAACACAGAGTTTAAAATGGAAAATTTTATATCTACAAGCCATATATTTCCAAACACAGAATTAGTTCAAATCAAGAAATTCTCATTCTTAGACATATGCAATGCAAATCATCATGCCCATCCATGGTGTGTCCACCCAAATTCAAGTTGGCTTACCATTCGATCCGTCTGAACAATCCTACTTCAACTATGTTTGTGTCCTTCATCCTGTCACCCTACTATTGCACATACTTGCAAATCGATCTTGATAACGTTCAATCCATGATGACATTTATAAAAATAGTTTTCAAGATTTCATAAAGTCAACATTAGTCAACTCATATTCAACATGCGAATATTCCAAAATCTCCATTTAATATTTAATTGAATTTCATCAACAATTCAATTTTTTGTATTTAAATAAATATGAAATAAAATTGGGTTATGACAACTTTCATAATAATCCTTTTGTTGGAGAGATCTAATCATAATCAATATCAATTATTGTTGGAGTTTGATTCATTTTGTGCAAGTTCATGTGTTGACTAGCTAGTTGATCTATACTATTTGAGTATGATTAATTGTTGTTGTCTAGAAATAGTTGGGTAAGACTATTGTTTTGTTGCAAATATGCTATTTTCATTCAAAATTTGGGAAGGGACATTACAGATCCATAATGGTGTTTTTGTTATAAACTCCTTTCCTAGATCAAACCTTGGTGACCACACCCTCATGTACATCCTAGAATTCCCCATGAACCACAAACCTCATTTTAAGATTTAATCCCTATCTTACTTTGATTGAAATGTTAGCTACAAGAATCACAAAGCCAATAAACTAATATTAAGGCATGGCCAATCCCCCCAAGATTTCCTCATCCATGATTTTATCCTATCAATAGTGGGTCAAACCCCTATTAAATTTGCTATTGTTGGCATTCTCTTCATGATTTCCACTTTAGAATTTAGGAAGCAATCCAAGATTTGAACAATCAAAACATTCGAATCTATAATATCTTTAATATTGAAGACCAAGATTCTGAAGTCTTTCACTCCTCAAAATCTACCTTAGGCATCCACTTGCCTACCTCTACTAACACTCTCCCCATCTCTTGGCTACCACAACTCTTTCCATCTTCTTTTCTTCACCAATCCCTTCTTCCTCATGGGATTCCTTCTACTAGTTGTCCATATTCATATTTGTATTTGTCTAACTTCATTTCTCCATTATAATCTTCCCTCCATAATTATGCTCTTAACGACCTTCTAATCCCATATCTCCACTTCCTATATTTTTTAACTCCATTTACTCTTTTAACTTCAATCATGATTAAATGGAACTAAATTTAATCAAATAAACATAACATTTTGAAAGAACTACTTGATTCTTATTAATAACTTTCTTATAATAAATAGTGACATTGAACTTGATTTTTGTTTAATTTTATTAAAAAAATTAAAAAATAATATTATAATTCTTTTTAAATTCTAATTTTTTAAAATTAAAAATAATTTTAACTTAAAAATTATTTCAAGCTCCCTTACATTATCATATTCTCAAGTTCTTTAAAACTAATAAAATCATCAAATGACAGTCATAGATATATATTTTGGAGGCTTAGACAAGGCACGTAAACTGTTTGACAGAATGCCTCAAAGAAACGAGGTCACCTGGAATGCCAGGATGGCATGTTATTCACTGAAATGGATTTTAGTTGAAGGGATTTTAGAAAAATATCAAGCGAATGGAATTGGAACAGGATACGGACATCTATCAGGCATAATGGAAGGAAAATTTTTGCCAGATTTTATAAATGGAAATACTCTTAACTCAAAACGTGGGAGCATAGACAATGAACGCGACCTGTTTGACAAATACTTATGAAAAGTAACGCATAGGCAAGAAACTAACTGTTTGACAAAATGTCCAAAGGAATGTGGACTCCTGGAGTGCCATGCTTGCAGGGTATGTTTAAACTGTACAGCGTGTACAAGGCATGAGAACTGTTTGACAGAATGCCTCTGAGAATTACGGTTTCATGGAATGATTGAGTGGTATGGTCGAAATGGGTTTGTAGGAAAAAACCTTAGACAAGTCTGGAACTCCAAAGGAAACAGTGCAAGGGCTTCTTAAAGACATATTCTGCATACTTAGCCTGTGGATCTGGTAAGGAGAGGTTGTTCAGTATTTTAATTTTTTCATTAAGATTGTTTTTCAGATTTGTTTTGTATAGTTTTTCAATTGATATTATGGAGAAAGTAAATATGATTTGAAATATTGATTGAAAAAAATGCACAAACAAATCTAAATACAATTAATAGTAGACTGAAAATTTCATGTCAGTTAATTTTTAATGTTATTTTGGTTCATGTTATATGTCTTGTTCACTAAAAGCTATTGATTCAAACTTTGACACTTCACGTATAGATTTTGCAAGTTATGGTCACAGTGAAAATTTTATCAAGCTGCATACAGATAATATTTGTGGCCGTTCCAAAATAAAGAACCAGAAACTTGTCCAATGTATCCCTAATGAGCTTGTGAACTTCCTGTTTCTTCGTGAGAGGTTGTAGTAAGTAGCTCATCTCTATTAAAAAAAAGGAGTCCAACTTTGTGAGACTGTTTGTGTTTTGTTGTTTTGCTTATATTGATTATTTACCTAGCACCTTTTATTTTGATACATTTTTTATACTCATACGATTTAGGATGATGATGTACTATTATATTGCAGATGTGATGAATGCCATGTTTTAGTACGTTATGATAACCTTGATCTGATTTTTTATTAAAACATTTATTATGATGGGATACATACGATGTTTCAAGTAGGTTATTTGATTATGTCAATATATTAAGTAATGCATTTTTCTGATTATATGCATGTATATACATTTCCTTGTCAGACTGACACATTTTTTTGAGTGTGCAGGAGGTCTAATACTGATGGATTGAGGGGTTCCATTTAGTAACCTCTTGTCTTGTGTACAGTATGTTCGTCCTTATTGTGGTTCCAAATCCATATTGATATTTTATTTCGGTTGTGTTTTGTGCAAATTTTAATCTTGTAATTTAAATGGGGTTTTGAGGTCTTTTAAGAAGAATTTAAGTATATTTTATGCTTAAGAAATAACCTAGGCCTAAGATATAAAGGTTAGAAGTTTGTTTTTGCCATTTATGTTCTTTTTAAAAGTGTTTATGAACCTTTTTATGTTCCCTTTGTAAAAATGGCGAAAATGGGTTTATGATTTTGTTAGTTGAGTTAGTTGGGAGGAAGTAACTCCTTCCTTCCCCTTTATAATCCCCTCCTTATGGAGAGGAAGGGGTTACCATACCATTTGTGCTCTCTTGCATTTTGAGTTCTTGCCTTGGAGGAGATTTTTTGGGAGGGGAAAGAGATTGTGGGAGGAGAATCTCTTTCATTTGTGTCTACCATTAGTGGGATCATACCGTTGGAGGTAACTCTTTCCTCTTGTGTTGTAGTCCTTGTATTTATAGTGCTTTGTTGTGCATCTTTGAAAAGTGGTTGGTGTTGAGGGTTTTGTTTTGGGAAAATTTCCTTTGGGTTTTTATCATGGCACGTCTTGTAACTGTGATGTATTCTGTTTTTGTGCATCTTTTCCTAGGGGAGGTGATCCCCTCTAGTATAGAGGAGTTTGGTCCTCCATATGTGGGGTTGAGTGGGAGATTGTTCCCTCGCATTGGGGATTTCAGTTAGGATAAGAATATCCCATTAGGTGATGGCCATCACCGGGGGTATAAGTACCCTTGCTTTCTCTTATGGGATATGAGTATTCCCTGTTTCATTTTCAATTATGTGCATTGGAAGGATAAGGGGTGATTTGTTGTGAAGATGTACTTGATGCTATATACACATTTTTATTTAACCCATGTTAGGTCAATCCCCCACTCCCCCTAACAGGTTTACCTTCAGGATAACCCCATGTTGCATATGTGAAGAAAGTGGTTCAAGTTAATGTTTGTTGTGTTGAGTCTTTGTGGCTATGTGAAAACCCTTGTTCAGGGGAGGGTAGATCTACAACCTTATGGATGGGAGGAGAGCCCATCGATATATTATTGTTTTTCTATATTCGCTCTTTTCAAGGCTCTTGTGAAGCTCTCTTCAAGATGCTTGGAAAAGAAAGTGTTATGTTGAACCCAAGAGATAATGTCCCTATTTAATCTTGTACTTTTTAATTCTATATTTCATTTGCAAAGAGTTGCCATACAATTGAAAGAGATGGACTGTAATATTGATTGTTAAAGGCATTCCAAACGATTATGTAAGTTGTGCAAGTATAAAAATGGTCTCTTGGGTAAAGGGTTATTGCATTTAAAATCTGTTAGCTAATCCTGCATGTATATTCTTCTATTTAAATAGAAAGAATTTGCGAGTTTTCTTGACATTAAGGATGCCACATAAATCTGTGTTATTGTAAAGGAAGGGAGTAAAGAAATGAACTCCTTTTGCCTGCAAACAATACTTGAGAACAATCTTTCTGATATTGTTTAAACAATCCGTGAAATTTCAAGTAAAATTAAATAAGAAGAACTGAATACATTTTAGAATTTGCTTCTGCATAATAAGGTTATAAAATCTCTGAACAAGTCTTTCATTCTCTGGAATTTTGCACCGTGCAATTTCAAAGAAGTAATCAATCTGAATCAAATATGAGCACTGAAAAATCTTTTGAAAAATAAATTAGATTTAGTTATTCAAAGATATATTAAATATAAACAAGGAAATAAATAAACATGCGATTGAGACTGAGGAAATTCTAATCCACTAACCCGCCAAAAAAAAAAAAACCTGTACATATATACATATAAATATAATTCCTTCCAGCCTAAAACTTTGAAAAATTTGGAAAACTCAAATCTGCAAAATAAAAATCTGCAGAGTCAATCTTTCATTCTGCCTATTAACTGAAAAATAACGGTTACAATATTTCAATCTGTATTTTTTTTCCATTTTCTGTAATAATAATCTTCATCTGCGATTCGAATATATGAACCCATAATCTTATGTTTTCATGTGGTTGCTTGATTCCATTTTTTGCAGTGGGAGTGTTCCCATGCACAAATTTTATTGTTGGGAAAGGATAATTTGGAATCTTTTCATAATTGAAAATAAGCTGTGGAAAAAAAGGGGGGCTGGAAATAAGCAGCAACTGCATATTGCTAAAAATCCAAATGATTCAACAAAAAAAATTCCCTCTTTTTTAATATTATCATCTTTTATTTTCCATTTTTTTATTGTACAAATTATTATTAATACTATTAATACAATTTTAAGGTGGCTGCTTAAAAATAAGCTGAAAAACTAAGCATTCATGGAGCCATCAGCTCCACAAATAACTCCTAAATAAATTGAACATAGCTGCTAGCCAAAATAAGCTACGCAGCCCCATAAGGACTTGCCCTAAGTATTTGACTATATATTAAGCATGCAAGTAATAGAAATCTTAGAAGGAACTATAATTACATTCTTCTCAAATCAACAATATGCATCTCAAAAGGAAAAAGAAATTAACAAGTAATTAAAGGAAAATGGAAAGAATGTGAATTGGTTTTTAGTTAGATTTTTTTTTAATCTACAAACAAAACAATGCTTTATGTTTTTTAACCTTTCCTGTCACTTGCTTAATTAGAAACTCAAAATTTAAGTTAAATTTCAATTTAGAAATTGTGGATTTATAACTTTAGTTATATCGGATTAAATTTGAGATGCTTAAGGGTAGAAGATGTAATGCCCTAAATTTAACACTCAAAATACAATTAAGAACAAAACACAACTATCAAATTTTGCTCGAGAACGCTTGTAAAACTCACCAAGTTGCTACCAAAGAAGGCACTACAAGGAAGCATACAACATTTGACCAATTATAGATTACTATATTTAGTTAGACAACTGAAGTTCTTACGCATTCCTAGGAGGGTTTTCAAATGGAGACATGGAAATTAAATCATCAAGATAGACTTGGTTAGTTTCACTCAAAATTTGGAAAGAGAGAAAACCCTAGGGGCCGAACTTAATTCCTCGGGGGCTCATCTTAGACGACCTTGCCTACGTATATATTTTGTTGAGGAATTGTAGTTCGACAACATGAGCTTGATCCCACACAAGCTTTAACAATAGAAGGAGATATCCCCTTGGTATAACTTCAAAACGGACTTGTCTAAGGTTGATCGCTACAACAATGGACTGAAAAAAAAAGTTGAATTATAAGGGTTCCTCCTTGATTGAAGTGAAATTACAAAAAGAAAAAGAAAAGAGGAAAGATAAGAAGTACACAAGACATAACCCATTCATATAAACAAATTGACACTTGATTTCAAATTGGATCCATATGACCCCCATCCACATTGTCTCTTAAACCATAAGTTGATATGACATAGGTCCCTTAATTAGGTTCCCGAATACTCCATCACCTACTCATTCATACTTAACATAATCATTGTAGGATAGTATTCTAAGTGTCGTATCTAATGCTAACTCCATAAATAAATAAGTAAAAGAATAAAACATTGGTCTCTAACAAATCATGTTGACCCAACATAAACCTCATGTTATAAGTTTGTGTAAAAAGAGTGCTCTTGTGGTGATGTTATCAAATGGTACACGAATCAATGATTATCAAAATTATAACACTAATGTAAGGGAATACCCTCTTAACAAAATATGTTAACCAAGCATTATAAAGGATGAAGATGGTCAAAAGATAGATATTAATAACTTAAATAGATAATAGAATTTTTAGCCATGGACATATTGATCAAGTACAATGTAGGTTAATTAGATGGATAGAACTTATTAATTAAATAAAGAGATAATTATAAAAAAAACCCATGATTAAAATTATCAAAATAATAGTAATCAAATCAATTCCCTCTAACATCTTTTACTAATGGATAGAAACTTGATTATTGCAACACTAATGGATACTGAGTTAATAAAACCTTAACTAATGCATTCATAATTTTAAATCAAGAGTTATAGAATGTAATACTAATCGAATCAATGAAATCTTGTAATGTAATGGAAACCAAAAGACTTAAAGGGGATAATAACTATGAGAGTTCAAACAATTATTTTCAATAGATCATACTATAAATAAAAAGACAAACATGATTAAATAAATCAAGGAAGAATACAACAATCATGAAGTAATGGAAGCCAACATATCAAAGCGACTAACTATATTGCCAAAACTAAAACTAGACAATTACTTGATAAATGTAATTAATGTTCTCTAGAATGTAAAATTTTGCATAAGACAAATATGTTTCACCTTTTCGTATCTTTAAAATTGTTATAAATGAGGATATTTATGTTTTCTCTACTATGAGTATGTCCGATGTAGAAAAATAAGCCAAGGATGATTCATCTTAAAAACAAAATTATATTTCTTTATCAATAATTTTGTCATATGTTTCTATGAGAAATAAAATAAAATGGATAAATAAACGTTCATAATTTATTCTATCTTGAGTCAATTCTTGCATTGGTTCAATAGTATAAAAGAAATAATTCAATTTTCTTTAATAAATAAATTATTTATATTTTTATTATAGACAATATTAAAATATAATAATTAATGTAATTTTGATAGTAATATGAAATCTCTTAAATAATAATATAAAAAATGATATATAAATAAATCTCCCCTTTTCTTTTCTTTTTACCTCTAATTATATCTTAAGAAAATCATTCTTACTTATAACATGCTCTCCCATACTCAGAAAAGATTCCATTTTGTATTTTCTTTTTATTTATTTAAAGACTTTGGAAGTTTTGTTTTTTAATTTAGCCAAAGCTTCCTCTTCTTTTTATTTTTAGATTAATTCTTGTTTGTTTACAAAGGAGATGGGGAGATACGTGTAGCAAAGTCTCCTCTTTCCTTTTCTGTTCTTTCTTCAAAGCTATTTGTTTTAATAAAATTAGTATGGTATTTCCCCTACAGCACTTTCAAGGTAGAATAGTAAGCACAAAACGGATTTAATAGTATGGTTACAAATTTCCTCAAAGAAATGGGGTCTCATGAAGAGTAAGCACAAAACGGATTTACTGAAAGGCTCAAAGCATGTAACCATATAACTACGCTTTGAACTGACAATTTAAT
Source organism: Sequoiadendron giganteum (assembly GCA_007115665.2). Classification (NCBI taxonomy): domain Eukaryota; kingdom Viridiplantae; phylum Streptophyta; class Pinopsida; order Cupressales; family Cupressaceae; genus Sequoiadendron; species Sequoiadendron giganteum. Next base: position 261,337,602 of record CM021107.1, read on the forward strand.
TAAGTGTTAAAATAATGATTTGATTTCTTTCTTCTGAATGAACAAGATAGACGGATGCTGAAAGAAAAATTATTAAGGCCTACCATCTCCATTAAACATCATTGGTAAGCCACAGTTTCGGTATAACCATCTTAGTATTTATACACAGAAAATTTGGCTGAGAATTCTACTCAACCAAAAGACCATTAAAGATTCTAAAGAATAAACCTAACTGACTGGTTAAAACTTGACATCTTTTAACTTTTACTGAAATCCATTAAATATGATATTTTCACAGCAAAGGAATACTACAAGGACTATTGTACCTATCGAAATTACTTGCAAAAGCATAGAGATAATGTGTCAACAGTAGCAAGATTACTTCAAGCCTAAAATAATGATCTAACGTTTTTAAGCGAACATGATGGAAATCAGCCAATGCCAGGTGACTATCATACGCTTATTATCTTTAAGGGTTTAGAGGTACAAAGACTAAAAATATGTGTTCACCAAAAGATTTTGAGTCCCTCCAAAATGAGGCTTACACAAGGTTTTATCTAGCACTTGGCGCTCAATGGAAAAGAACCATGACCCAAATAGAAATGCAATGATGTAATGCTAACTGCACTCACGGTGCTCAGCAGAGCAGGTTGTTATAATGTTGAAGCCCGAATGAGACAAAGGTGCAGATTTTAGAGTGATGAATGATATGTATGATTATTGCAGACATTCTCAAATCGATAATAAAAGATCAATCTATTTCGATAGAGGAAAGATGAAGTACATATTACATGCCTGTGTATTGATACTCCTCTACTGCTTGACTTGCGCCTCAATGTCTGCGCAACTCTCACTATCTTCATATCGTTTCTCTGCTTGATATCCATATTTTATTTTATTTTTTTATTGGCCCTTTTTGCTTGTCTGTGCCTCAGCAACAATAGCCACACCCCAAACAGAACTAGGTAAGATCAGAAACTTTGACATAAATGGAAGCACTGATGATAAGTTTTTTTCTTTCTTCTTTTTTTTTGGCTTTACAGACCCCGCTGATCCTAATGCCAAAGTAGACAAAATTCGTGGCGAAGAAGAGCTGGAGGATGCAATCGTTCTCCCCATCATTATTATCATTAAGCTTTATAAGCGGAGTAAGGGCTTGATGCTACAGGGACTGTAGGATCTCGAATGACTGCAGGGGCTCGAACCATGATCGAGATGAAACACCCCAAAGCCTGATACATTCCGCCTATTTTTCTTCACCAATCCTTTTGTTCTCCCAGCAGCCGGTTCAGACCTTTTTTATTATTATTTTGGCCACCCCTCCTGGCAGCAAACTAATTTCTCGTATCCACTACCCCAAGTTGGAGTAATGTAGGGGAGAGGACCCGGTAGTTGAGCATTTTAACTTTGCGCTTCTAATTATCCTACGTGGAAATTTCAAATCACTCCCAATTTTTTACAGCAGCTTACTTGGCAAGTCCCCTGCTTATAACTAAGGTTTCGGGGCCACATCATCAAATATGATGTCACATCAGAATTTTTTTTGTCAAGGTCTCCAAAAAGACCCAAAAAAAAAGTGAGACCAATACTTGTGCATTCACAACATGTTTTATTGAGCGTTGATGTGGAATCACATGATTGGTTGCTTTTTAGATCAAAGGAATACATTTTGTTTATCTATGGGTAGTCATCATCAACACTAACAACTTTAAAGTCATAACTATTGGTCCAATATCGATAAAAATATTGGGTATTATATACACAAATACTATCACAACTATTGAAACATGCTCAAGTACCAGGTCCTCTCCTCTATCTGCATTGAATGAAGCATCCCCAATCCCCAAAACAATCAAGCACTTCCCCCTTAACGACTGCTATCTACCACTTTAATTACACCTGATCTCCCGATGGTAAATGTATTGTCCTCCCCTTTCTTTTTTCAGACTTCAATTCCCCTGACATGATCTGATCGAGGCCATCATATCACCTGGCAACTAGCTTAGATATAACGCATCTCCAACAATACACTAGACTATTGATAGGGAGTGTTTGGTATCTACATAAACTAGCAATTGCACCTTGGTGTGCAATGGGTACGCCGAAGAGTAGTGGAATGTCAATTAGGTAAAATCTTAGGGCTATTTTTTGCATACATTTGTGTACTATATGAGGTGAATTGGTATGACATTTATAAAATGATTTTTTTTGTGAAAAAAGGGTCTCAATGGAGAAGTGATAGCTTTAAATCAACTATACATTTATTTATATGGATTGAAACATGAGTGAAACAAAACCTCTAAATCAGAAAGATAATTAGGCTCCATTGTCAATAGGTTCATGTTATGTTTGAATAAGGAGAGGGGGAGAGAGAGTGATAGATAGGGATAGAAAGAGGAATAGATGAAGGAGGGAAGAGAGAGAGAGATGGGTAAGGAGATAGATATAGAGAGGAAGATAGAGATAGACATTGAGGTGGAGGTGGAGAAGGAGAGGGAGAGATATATAGAGAGGTAAATAGAGGGAGTGATATCAGGGTAGAGAGAGATGGAGAGATAACGAGTTAGAGATTGAGGGATAGATGGAATATGAAATATGGAGGGAAAGAGGGAGAAAAAAAGAGATAGATATAAATGTCTAGAAAGAGGGAGAGGGACAAAGAGATAGAGAGAGGGAGACATGTTTAGAGATGGGGGAGAGAGGAAGATAGAGGTCGAGATGAAGATAGAGCGAGAGAGGAAGGATACAAATAGATAGTGAGGTAGATAGAGGTAGAAGGAGAGATAACGATAGAGATCTATAGGTAGATAGAGAGGGAGAGATGGAGAGATATAGATGAAGAGGAAGAGGGAGAGGGAGAGGGATATATATGGTGAGATAAAGTGATAGAGATATAAAAAGATATAGAGGGGGTGCAATGAAGAGAGAGACAAACAAATAGAGTAGAAATACGCAAATAGAGATGGAGAGGGAGAGAGAAATAGGGGGAGATAGAGAGAGTGAGAGATAGAGATATACGTGAAGAGAAAGAGAGAGATGGAGATATATGGGAAGAGAAAGGGAGAGAGGTAGAGCTAGAGATAGGGAGATAGAGATATATGGGTAGAGGTAGAGATAGAGAAGAGGGATCAAATATGGAGATAAAGGTAGAGAAAGATATGGATCTAGAAGAGATAGAGAGAGAGGGAGGGAGAGGGAGATATAAATAAATAGAGAGGGATAGGAGTTTAAGCATATTGACAGTAGAAAAATACAATCTATAGTAGAAAGCAATTCCTTCATAGTTTAATTGTTATTTTCACAAATGGTTACCCACCTTGAACTAAACTTCTTCAAATAAATAGCCTTGAAGAGATCTAGGTCCACAAAAAGTTGAGCTACAATATAAACTATCTTCACCCCAAAACAATAGGAGAAGAGTAAGCAATCATGCCCAGACAAGTGAGACAAATAGGGTCTTGTTAATTAGCTAAAAAATTTAAAAATACTTTACAAATTCTCAAATCATAAAAATACAAAGAAGCTCCAACCATACTAAGAATTTTTTAATAGTTTTAAAGGTCTAGATTTATTTTAGGTACAAGAACCCAACATATGCTCCTTCTAAATGTGATCAATAAATATAATAAATACTATTTGGAGCTAATAAGCAATGTGATAAATTTTAGCAGACTTGAGTTAATCATCAATTTGACCCTGTTGAGGGTCTCCCTGTCATGATCCTGCATCAGGTCCAGCCTTGTTGAATTTTTTGTTCAGTTCTTTGGAAGGATTTGGTAAAGGGAGATTACATTGGGCTACTTTTTGGTTTGATTCATTCCTTGCATATTCTTGTTTGGTTTGATTCCCTGTATTTGCCGGGTGATATCTTTTTCTGTGACTCCTTTGGTCGTTTGTGATTTTGAATTATTTCTGACATTTTTTTCCATTTGCATTAATATGAAATGTAATGTTCTTGTAATCATTGCATTGCTCATATTCAAGACCACCTACTTTCAAAATTAAGATTAACACAAACAAGCCTTGTTATGAATCCTTGGTTTCAAAATAAGCTTAGACAATATACCTAGTAAATTCACCTATGCAATGAGCAATTATTCTTAGAGAAAATCATCCCAAATCTTGTATGAGAGTAGCATAAGAGAGGAAAATAGGGATAGTGCCTGGAAGGCCAACCATTCAGTTGAAAGTTGTACCCAAGGTTTGAAAAAAATAGTAGAACTGTTATAAAACCAGGCCCCTCCTTGGAAGATCGAGTTCTCTTCTGATTTTTACTTCTGTGAGGCAATTACCTGAACTACAAGAGGTGGAATGTCCACATAGCTTTCAACCTACACCCTGTGCAAGAGTTTCTTCCATGACTTGCAAGGCCTGGGGAGACGCTGGAATTCTTGGAGAGTCAAGTCAGAATATCTTTCCCAACAGGGCTTCGAGTGGCTTCTTAAATTGGGGGCTTTGTTTTATAATGTCACATTTTTTAATCATTTGTAAGGGTTTTGACTCTGCGTTTTGTTAAGATGCGATGGCGAAATCGATAAGAAATGTGACTACAGATTAAGGACAAGGAAATAAATGGACACAAAAGAGAATGGGATTGATGCTGCTATTTTCATTGCATAGTACAAAAGCGCTCTCGATTTCTTTCACCCAGGTTGCAGGTTCGCGAACGAAAATTGGCGGATGAGATTGAACGAACACTGGCGAATGAGATTAAACGAAAATTGACCAATCGAGCTGCCAGCACAGAGATTAAACGAAAATTGACCAGGCAAGCTGCTAGCGCAGGGGTAGTATGCAAGCTGCGCGACAACCAGAAACTCCCGAGATAGAAAAAGCGCCAGAAAAAACTAACGGTCGCAATCGTTTTGAGCGTCTCCTTGAAGGTAATGAGCCGTCAATTGCACATTTTAGGTTTGGGCAACTTCACATTGGATACGCCTTCGGCATAAATTAAGGATTCATTGAGCTACGCCATTATGATCAGCTGTTACATTTACTATATTGATTTGATGTATCTACATCTCAACATTTATTCTAGATATCATGTAAATGTGGTTGTGTTAAAAGTCAAGTGTATAAATGCAACTATTGTTGTAATGTACAAGAATTTTATGCTATGAATTATATTTCTCTATTCTTTCCCACGTTATCTTGAAGAAGTAATGCATTGTTTTCTTTTAGATATTAGCTTTACAATAATGTAGGGACAATGGTAATTTTATTGCTTTATAATATTATCCAGAGGGATGTTCTAGCTGTAACAAGATGCTTGTTAGTTACTATCAATGTTGGTTTTCTCTATATTTAGTAAATTAAGATAAAGATGCTCCATATCTCATCCATTTAGATTTGATAACATCAACAAAAACACTAAGGTAAGATTTCTATGAATAAGAATGCATAAGTAATATAGAAGGGGCCTTACAATTGGTAATATCGTTATTTACTCATAGTTAATCCCCCTACTTTGATATAGATATATATCATCAACCTATTCTATATATATATATATATATATATAGATGGATAGGATGTTCTTTATTATTTTCTATAATAATCTAATTCTTATAAATAAAACACAAAGTCACTTTATTTTCACTTTTGATTTATCCAAAAGTTAGTTAATAGAATATGCATAAGAAGATAGAGTAAAGTGAATCACACAAAAAGGCGAGGCCTTACATTCCCCTCCCCTTAGATTGGACTTCCTCCTGGAAGTCACTAATGATTGGGACTAAATCCCCACACAAAATCACACATTAAAAAAAACCGTTATATCATAGCAAGTCTACTTCACCATATCGCTCTTGACACCTCTAAGAAAGAGTAATACACACAGTACCTTGATCCAAGTCTACTTCACCATATCACTCTTGACACCTCTAAGAAAGAGTAGTACACATAGTACCTTGATCCCATTCAAATAAGAGTAAAACCTATTTTTAAATTAACTCTTAAATTAGCCCAATTGTTAATCTAACTAGAGTTACTCAAGTATAAACAAATAAATAAAAACACATTAATGCACACACATGAATCTAAGAAGTCTTTAAGGTTCAAGACTCTAATCTCAATAAAGTACCCACATTAATCTATTAATCATACTAATTACCTTACCATTTTTATTGATGAAATAAATAAAAAAATTCAACCATAAGCAAACATTAGAACATCATTTCTATGCATTACTCATCCAAATTATGGAAGAAAAATTTCACAGTAGAACATTTATCTACTACACTCTCAATATAACAATGTTAGCAACTATCTAGGCAGTTATAAATCATTGCCTATGTAACCATCCTTAACTGAATTACAACGGGTACATCAACAATTAAGCATCTTTTAATAATCTCAGAATTTATCTTTACCATAAATAACACTCATATTGTTAGAAAATAAAAATAAAAAATATATATTCTCAAATGTTCAAACATGTCTCAAGAGTTATCAGCTTCCCATTTTGTCCAAATATGCTCTTATGAGAACAATTGGCCTTACAATTATGGTACTCATACCATATCTCAATCATGACACTCATACCATGTCTCAAGGAATATTAACTTGCACCATTTGTTACTTTCACATATAGTTCATAGGTATGCCACATCACATTTACTTACAATTTCACATGTACACAAAACAATAGTAAGGATGCTCTTCCCAATGGGTGCGCTTGTCCTCATACAGTCACATAATTTACAACATAAGGCTCACACAATGGGGTTTACAAGGATGGATATTCTTGGATACCATTAGCAAATCAAAAAGATGATCTCGAGGTCCTTCTCTAAGGACTCCTCCATATATATAAGAACAATCATAGAACAAGGGGAAGAATGGATCAATGACCGTCCCATACCGGTCCCATTTACAACCCCTTTCAAGATGATTCCCTAACGAATCTACTCCCCTATACAACTTGTCAGGGAACCCCCTAGGATATGGCAGTTTACATATTTCACATTCCACCACACATGTCAGCAATTTGCAAACAAGGAGAAAGCCTCAAACTAAGTAACACAAGATCACAAAACCAAGTTTCAATAAAAATCCCAAAGAGGAAACTATAAATTCAAGAGAAAAGAAAAATAAAGATCAATTGTAGCTACATTACAACATTTCAAACTTCATTCAAAAATGAAATTTACATAAGTCCTTGAGGCAAATCGTATTATAACAACCTTCAAATGGCTAAGTAGCCCAGTAAAATAACTGTAAAATTCCACATTGCTGGCACATAATAAAATAAAACATCAATAAAGAATTATGAACAATTCATATTTCAACAATAAAATTTGCACATCACAAGCACCATGTGACTTGACAAGCCACCTAAAGGGAGGAGGGGAATGGTGGTTCTCTAACCACATAAGTATAATAGCATGCAATAACTGGTGGTCCCTAACCACATAAGTATGAATAACTGGTGGTCCCTGACCACATAAGTATGAATAGCTGGTGGTCCCTAACCACATGAATATGAATAGCTTGTGGTCCTTGACCACATAAATATGAATCAATGGTGGTCCATATAATTCCATCCTTTACCCATGGGTTATAAACATCAAGGAATAGGTTTGCACTATGAACCAACAAGTGTGGCTCTCATATGTGGGGGAGCAGGCCATGGTCAATGTCCATGGGAGGATTACAATGATTCGACATAGATCATTTATCAGGATTAGGGACAATGCCCTGAGCTTGTAATTTCTCGATGTGAGAACATGTGCCTCTCAACCCCTATTTACACTAGCTGGCATCTCACTCCTATAAAGGGGGAACCAAACACTAGGTGTACACATCTAATATACAAATAAGACTAGCACAAAAGAATACATCACATTTCATTTAATAAGGATGCTTACACACTTAACATGTTTACATAAACTCACAACTAGCTAACTTACATAAAGGCCATCACAAAGGGTACACATAGAGGATCGTACAATGAAGTTGTGATATAGGGAAATTAAATTAATTTAGCAAGTTAAGATTTATCTAATGTAAGTTTTAATTTTAACTTATAAATATTTATTGTTTTAATAATTCTAGTGTTAATTTATTGATTAATAAATTATTGTAATTTGTTATTTTTTTATTTTACTTTGAACAAAAGCTTAATGATAATACAGATCACCTAAAACTTTGAGTAAAGTAAAATTTCTAAGTGACTTTGAAATCTTACTTATTCAAAAATAAATTAAATAATATTCTATTTTATGATATTTGTAGAGATTAATAGTTTAGAGCTCATAAATATTTTGGGTATAACAATCTTTAAGAATTAAATATTTGGAAGTTAAACCATGCACATCATCAATTTAGAAAACCTTTAGCAATTCCTTTCAACTTTTAGATCAATAAAGTCACCCATTTTGGAACTTAGATATCCTTACTAAATCAAGGTGGAATTAGAGAAAGTCTAAACTATTGAGATTAATATTGTTAGATGATCTAAGTTATGAGTTTAATCCATAAAGGTTAATCCATTTAAGAACTTAATGGTTGCATTAATATCTGACACTCTTTTGTTATTGAAATAATTTAATTTAATAGTGTTAACACTTTGAGAGACTAATTTAATATTTTAGTCATCTTAATTTCTTCACATAAATTATGTAATTCAATTGTTAATATTATAATAATCTTGTTATAGAATTGAGTTGGAAATTAAAATTGCTTCTTTGTGAAATTACCTAAGAACATATTTCATTTCTTAATTTTTTTAATTTAAAATGTTTGTTGTGGGAGTAGATGTTGTTAGTTTAATTATATGTGTTCTTCCTTCACCCTTTTGTGTAAATGTATGTGGTGATGTCAAATTTGATGTCAATGCAAATGTCAAGAACATGTTGGGTCAGTGTAGGATCATGGGGGTTCAAACTAGGCCTCTAAGTGGCGATGAAAATTCAGAAAATCAGAGTTAGGCAACTTGACATAAAAAAATTGAATAGGTTATTAACATAATTTAAAAAATATGTAAGAACAAAATTTGTAGCAAATTGAATGTAGTTTCTAGGCTATTAGTCTTTTTTTGGAAAAAAGTAAATCTGTTTTGCGAAAATTTAAAATTTCAATGCAATAGTACTAAATTTTCAAGAAAAATATAAGAAGCAAGTGTATGTCTAACCACCCTAAGTACAAGAAAAAATAAATATTTCTTTCTAAATCTTTCAATATAAGTAGAAGACACATGCCCGGATTTCATCAACTTTTTTTTTGTAATTTTTTTTATGTAAATAATTAGTTATGATTTTTTTATTAGAACTTTTTAGAATTATTAAAACGTATGTGCCTAACCACCATAACTTGGTCAAAATTTTGTGAAATTCAATTTTTTTTCTATTTTATAGTATGCGAAGCATAGAATGTAGTACATCTTGTAGGTTTGAAAAATGTTAAGTAGTTTGAAAGTTATAGAAGTTTTTCAATCAGCCTATCGATTAGGACTTTAGTCGTAATGTATGTAGAAAATCGATAATACTTTTTATTAAATTCAAAATAAGGCATAACTTATATTGGTGGAAAGTTGACAATTTTTTCTATAAACCCTTTTTCATTTCATGAAATTCAGATAAAAGAAAAGTCGTCAGCCACAAGGGCGAACTTCAGAAAACTAAGCAAATTTTCTAAACACATTTTTTAGGTTGACTTTCCAGGTTAGGCAATCCCGAACCAAATCTCGAGCCTACTGATTATGTCAGAAAAAATGAATATTCGTTCAGAATAGATATCTGTTTATAAACGGATATCCGTTACTAAACGAATATCTGTTACTAAATAGATATGTGTTACTTGTATTATTTATAATACATAATATTATATAATATGTATTATATATAATATGCATTAATGTATTATGTATTTATAATACATAATATATTTGTAATATATAATATTATGTATTATATAATATGTAAATATATATATATATAATATTATGTATTATTATATTATTATATTATATATTATATATTATTATATTATATATACTATATACTACAACTATTATATTATATATACTATATACTACATATATTATATTATATATACTATATACTACATATATTTTGTATAGTATGTTATATATTATATATAGTATATATATTGTATATTATATATTATATTAATATTATGTAATATATATATTATATAATATATTCAATACATAGTATATATTATACACTACATAGTATATATTATATATTTATTGATGTGTGGAAAATTCACAAGAGAGAGAGGGAGTGGGAGGGATTTGAGAGAGAGGGAGAGAGAGAAAGACCTGAGAGGGAGTGAGAGACCTAAGAGGGATGGGGAGAGAGATTTGAGATGGAGAGAGAGAGAGAGAGAGATAGTTGAGAGGGAGGGAGATGAAATATATATATATATATATATAGCTGAGGAGGAGAGGAGGGAGAAAAAGGAGAGAGAGGGGGAGGGGAGAGAGTGAGAGAGAGAGAAAATATAGAGTGGAGAGAGGAAGAGAAAGAGAGGGAGAGACTTGAGAGGGAGAGAGAAAAATAAATAACTGAGAGGGAGAGAGTGAGAGAAAGAATTGAGAGGGAGAGAGG
>CM021107.1:261348254-261361726 GCA_007115665.2 Sequoiadendron giganteum
ATATATCATAACAAATAATAATTCTTAAAACTCAAGTAAACAGATATTTGTTTCCTTTGTTATAGGGTATACACTTGCAAGAGCAACAATATATATTAATATATAATATAAATTAATATATAATATAAATTAATATATATTATATATTAATATATGATATAAATTAATATATGATATAAATTAATATATATTATATATTAATATATGATATAAATTAATATAATATTAATATATGATATAAATTAATATATGTTATATATTAATATAAAATATATTTAATATATATTAATATTATATTAATATATTATATATATTTATATATTGTATACTATATAATATAATAATATATAAATATATATAATAAATTAATATAATATTAATATTCATTATATATTAATATAATATTAATTTATAAAATATATTAATATATAGTATACAATATATAAATATATATAATAAATTAATATAGTATATTAATAAATAATAAATATATATTATGACATATAATAATTCATAACACTAAAGTAAATAGATATTTGTTATAAACGGATATCCATTTCATTTTTTAAGGATTGTAAAGGTAGACTTGCACAAATAGTAGCGGGCATGTCAAGTGGAAGACATAATGAACATCTGTTTCAAAATGGATATATGTTTTGAAATGGATATCCATTTTGTAAGTTATATAAAAAAAAATGGGACTTCTTTTACTTTTTCAATAGTCCCTACATTCTTTTTGTCGCGAAATTCTCATGCTTTCTATTTGCATCAGACAAAATTCTACTTTTGAAAGTTTCTCAATTTTTTTACAATTACAATCATTTGTGTGTGGTTTTTTGTTTGTGCAATGGGGAGCAACTGTCGTCGTAAGAGAAAAGGTAAAATAAAACAAACAACAAATGAAATGGAAGCCTATAGAGCAAAAGATAGAGAAAGTCATAGGAAAAGAAGACAAGGTATGAAAAATATTCAAATTGAAGCTTCTTCTGCACTGATAAATGTTAATTCAAGTGAAGATGAAATAGAAATTGAAAATATTGAACATCATATTGAAATTGAAAATGAAAATATTGAAATTGAAAATGAAAATGTGAACAACATTGAGAATGAAAATGTTGTTCAAAATGTTATTGAAAATGAAAATGTTGTTGAAAATGAAATTGTTATTGAAAATGAAAATGTGGTTAAAAATGAAATTTTTATTGACAATGAAAATGTTGTTGAAAATGAAATTGTTATTGAAAATGTTGAAAATATTGAAAATAGTGAGAATGAAAATGTTAATAACATTGAACTTGAAAATGAAAATGTTGATAACATTGAAAATGTTGAAAATGAACCTTATGTAACACCTAATTAAAAGAGAAACCCTAAATGGTTGGTTGAAATAGATGAGAACATAATTGATAATCTTGAAGGAAAAAGGTCACAAAAAAGGTTCATTTGTGGGCTACCAAAATGTTCAATGAATAATTTTTTTATAAGACATTAACTGAAAACTGTCAATTTTTTGTGCAATTACTTAAGATTTACAAAATGAGACCATTATTAGAAAAATTGAAGATTCGTGTCATAAAAAAATCGGAAAAAAAGTCTTATTATAAAAAATCTTTTTAATGCTCTAGCCTCTATTGGAAAGACTAGTAAGGAAAAATATAAAAGGGTTGCTTGAAAAGTGATCACAACCTTACTAGTAAGCCATCATTTGAGAAAGGCTCATTTAATGAGACAAACTTGTATTGATTTATATTTAAATCGTAAAACATTGAATAGAGCATTCTCAAGAAGAGGAAGACTAGATAGTCCTCTTCAAAATGATATGTGGGCTTTTAGTGGGAGGCTTCCACGTGTTGATAAGAAGCTAACCGATAATGTAAAGACAAAAATTGAACAATTTTGGAATTCTCACTCTAGAGTATCACCAAATATAAAGGATGTTTTAAAGTTACGAATTGGTAATAGAGATTGTACACTGTATCCTAATTTTTTTTGGAATGTAGCCAAACAATTTTGTCAATAACATCCAAATTTGCAAATCTCACAAAGGGCTTTTGAGTCTTGCAAGCCATTTTATTGTGTACCCATTAATGTTCGTAATACATGTTGCTGTAAATACCATGTTGAGTTTTCAATGTATCATGAATTGTTATGCCATATTCATTCTACTATGCATACTAACAAAATGTTGCAGGAGTGTCATGCAATGCAACTTCCCAAGTCATCCAGGCAGTTGTTAGATTCATTTTTATGCATTAGAGGTGATGCTTACTTAATTTATAGAAATGATTGTTTAAATGAAACATGTTTGCAATGTGGTGGTTTATCGAAGTTTGTAACATGCTTTCATGAGGGCAGTGATCATGAATTTGGTAACAATATTGTTGAGAAAAAAGGTTTGAGACAGTCAGATACACATTGAAGAGTGGAGGTGAGGGTTCTAGATGCGAGTTGGTTGCAAGAGAGATAAGTATTGCTGATTTTATTTCTGATTTTAAGAAAAATATTTTCTATAAGTATGCAAGGCATAGCCATAGGTCATAGTGGTTGGATCAGCAATTCAAGATGTGTAAGGACTCTTTCCCCATTGGAACTATTGTATTTGTAGTTGATTTTTCTGAAAATTACACATTGCAACCACAAAATGAAGTTCAATCATAATATTATAATTCTATTAAAATTTCTATTTTTGTCCACATAACATATATGCATGCCCTTGATAGTAATGAAGAGGATAGGAAGATAATCAAGGAGTACCATTTTTACATGAGTGATGATATATCTCATTCGTTTGAGTTTGTACAACATTATTTTGAAAATGTTTTTGATTTCTTGCAAGAAAAAGGAATTGCAATGGGTCAACATCTGATTTGGTCAGATAACTGCATAGGGAAATTCAAGAATGTTCGAATATTTTATTGGTTGAGTTGGATGCATATAGAGAGGTTTGTACCACATATTTGTAGTTTTTTCAAAGCTGATCATAGAAAAGGAAAGCATGATGGAACAGGTGCATGTGTGAAGAGAGCTTTGGTTAAGGAACAAATGAAGATCAGAGGTGGTGAAACATTTAGTGATGCACGTTCTATTGTTGATTGGTGTACTTATGCACTATCATGAGGAGGGACACTTGATTCACAAGTGTGTAGGTTCTTTTGGTTGGTTGAGGAGGTCACAGTGGGAGACAAAATGGAATGTCAAACAATTAGAGATTCTTCAAAGATGCATTCATTTTGAAGCTCACATGTGGGTGCATGGACCATATGGACACAAGAGGTGGCTTGTTTTTGTCAAAATTGTATTCAGTGTGATTGGGATCAGTGTGAGTCAAGTGAGTGGTTAGATACATAGATTCCATAGTACCTAACCCCTTTATATGTAGCACAATCCTCATTAGAAGATGTAATGGAAAGTTAACTTGACTACGACCATCTTTCAAATTTTGTATAGCCAGGACATGTCTATGCAGTTGTAGCACCGTAGGGGAATGAAGAGGGATCAGACTATTGTTTGGCACGATGTGTATAGTGAAAGAAAAAGCTAACACAATCGATGACAGATGATGATGGTTCATGTATCCTTCAGGTTTAGTTGTTGTTTTTCAAACTTGGTTGAATTACCATTTCATCATCGTTTAGGTTGTTTAGAATAATATAGATTTGTTATTCTAAGCATCTTTTCTAGTTTGTATTACCATTTCATCATCATTTAGGTTGTTTAGTATAATATATATTTTTCATTCAAAGTATATTTAGATGTTGATTAAAAACTTATGATCATACAGGTTCAATTGTTGTTTTTGAAACTTGGTTGTGAACATATATATGATTAGAACTTGAACAACATACCTGCATTTGAAGACTATGAGAAACACAAAAACATTCTCATTATTTGCACCTTGTTATAGCAGCAAATGTTAAGTTATTGAGACATCATGCTAGACCAAAAACAAAGGAACTATGGACAATTAGTAGTGTTGATCATGAAGCATTACTGGAAACTCTAAAGGTAAGAGATGGCCCTTCAAGCACACTTGAGTAGCATATCATTTGTTGTATGGGATAGGTATGATATTGTTCATCACATTTTGATATTATTTTGCTAAGGTTCACTATTTGGGCTGTTTAGAATAATACAGATTTGTTATTCTAAGCATCTTTTCTAGTTTGGATTACCAATTCGTGATCATTTAGGCTATTTAGAATAATATAGATTTGTTAGTCTAAGCATCTTTTCTATTGTGACCATATATATTTTTCATTCGAAGTATATTGTGATGTTTCTGGCATGATTGATCATGGAGTTGTAGCAACAATAGCCAGCTCTGATCCTTTGGCAGAGGTATGCGATAGATTAGAATAGTATAGATTTGTTATTCTAAGCATCTTTTCTAGTTCTCATTACCAATAAATCATCATTTAGGTTGTTTAGAATAATATAGATTTGTTAGTCTAAACATATTTTCTATTGTGACCATATAGATTTGTCATTCGAAGTATATTGCGATGTTCCTAGCACAATTGATCATGGAGCTGCTAACAATAGCCAACTCTGATCCTTTGGTAGAGGTATGTGACGGATTAGAAAAATATAGATTTGTTATTCTAAGCATCTTTTCTAGTTTGCATTACCATTTCATCATCATTTAGGTTGTTTAGAATAATATATATTTGTTATTCTAAGCATCTTTTTTAGTTTTCGTTACCATTTCAACATCATTTAAGTTGTTTAGAATAATATAGATTTGTTATTCTAACTATTTTTTCTATTGTATGCATTTTAAATACTACTTTGATGGTTTGTACAGGTGCTTGTCACTCCAGAATGTCAACGTGCTACTGTTGTGGAAGAGTGTGTCGACCGTGAAGGCAATGCGTGATCTATTTTCTTCCCCCACTAAGAAATGACTATGTATTAGGGTCGTTTGTTGTATGCCTATGTGGAATTTTGTAAATACTATATTTGATAGCAATTCTTGAATGATAATATCATGTGTATTGTGTATACTTTATGTGTATTCAAGTGTATACTGTACAACTTATGTGTATACTTTATCACTTATGAGTATTCCAAAGTATACTTTATGACCTATGTGTTTTCATGTGTATACTTTGTATTCATATGTTTAGTTCATAACTTAAGTGTATTTGAGTAAATTATTCACTTATTCACTTACTCACAAGGAGCAAAATGAACCCTAAACCCCTTTGCACCTTTACATCGCATCCATCTGATCCTTTTTTCATTAATTGAAAACTTGACACCACGAGAATATGCCTTAGAGATATCAAAAACTAAGAGATGCTATTGTAGAGGGTCCCTACATGATCCCATAGACTTGGATGAATTATTTCTAGGTGACACGGTTTCTAAGTAATAGCTCATCAAAGATTGCTTCCTTTTAGCACTTTGGACTCTTAAGGGAAACCGTTGGTCCAATGTAGCTCGGAGTGATTCTATATGTTTGAGTGAAAAAGAGAACCATGCCTAGCATAAACATACCCATATGGATGTGTTGGAATAGTTTTTTTGGTTGTACGAGTTGTAAAATGAAAGTTGCACCACTTTGTAACTTTACACCTCCAAGATAGAAAAATTGGGAGAGGGTATTGTAGAGGGTCTCAACATGATCCCATAGCCTCAGATGGAGATTATTTAAGCATCATAGTTTCCAAGTAATAGCCCATCAAAAATTGTTGTCTTTTAGCACTTTGGACTCTTAAGGGAAATCACCAGTCCAATGTAGCTCAGAGTGTTTCAACATGTTTGGGTGAAAAAGAGGGCCATGCCTAGCATAAATGTACCCATCCGAACATGTTGGAACAGTTTGTTTGGTTGTACGAGTTGTAGAATGGAAGTTGCACCACTTTGCAACTTTACACTGCTTGCATCTAACAACTTTTTTCTCAAATGAAAACTCATCACTACGGGAAAAATCCTCTAAGATAGAAAAAATAAAGATATTTTATTGTAGAGGGTCCCAACATGATCCCATAGCCTCAGATAGAGAGTCTGTAAGCGTCGATATTTATGAGAAATAGCCCATCAAAGATTGTTGCTTTTTAGCACTTTGGACTCTTAAGGAAAATCGTCGGTCCAATGTAGCTCGGAGTGATTCGGCGTGTTTGGGTGCAAAATAGTACCATGTCTAGCGTAATTGTACCCATCCAGATGTTTTGGAACAATTTGTTTGGTCGTATGCATTGCAAGACAAAAGTTACACCACTTTGCAACTCTACACTGCTTGCATTTAACTTTTTCCTCAACTAAAAACTCGTCACCATGGGAAAATGCCTCTGAAATAGCGAAAAACGAGAGAGGTTATTAAAGAGGGTCTCAAAAAAATCTCGTAGCCTCAGATGAAAAGTCTATAAGCATCACGTTTTTTGAGTAATAGCCCATCAAATATTGTTGCCTTTTAGCACTTTGGACTTAAGGGAAATTGCCAGTCCAATGTAGCTCAGAGTGATTCGATGTGTTTGGATGAAAAAGAAGACCATGCCTAGTGTAAAAATACCCATCTATATGTGTTATAATAGTTCTTTTGGTCGTACGAGTTGCAAAATGAAAGTTGCACCACTTTGCAACTTTACATTGCTTGCATTTGACAACTTTTTCCTTAATTGAAAACTCGTCACAATGAGAAAATGCCCCTGAGATAGAAAAAAAAAGGGAGGTTATTGAAGAGAATCCCAACATGATCCCATACCCTCAGACGAAGAGTCTATAAGTGTCACTTTTTTCAAGTAATAGCACATCAAAGATTGTTGTCTTTTAGCACTTTGGACTATTAAGGGAAATCGTCGGTCCAATGTAGCTTGGAGTGATTTGGTGTGTTTGGGTGCAAAAGAGGACCATGCCTAGTGTAAAGGTACCCATCTAGACATGTTGGAATAGTTTGTTTGGTCATACGATTTCTAGAATGAAAGTTGAACCACTTTGCAACTCTACACTGCTTGCATCTAACAATTTTTTCCTCAACTGAAAACTCTTCACCACGGAAAAACACCTCTAAGATAGAAAAAAACCGAGAGAGGTTATTGAAGAGGGTAGAAACATGATCCCATAGCCTCAAATGAAGAGTTTTTAAGCATCACGGTCTCTGAGTAAATCCTATCAAATAGTTTTGAGTAACAACCCATTAAAGATTGCTATCTTTTTGCACTTTGGACTCTTAAGGGATATCGTTGGTCCAATGTAGCTCTAACTATTTCGACATGTTTGGGTTTGAAACAAGACCATGCCTAGCCTAAACGTACCTATCCACATGCATTGGAACTATTTTTAGAGTAGAATAACCTCCTTTTCATTTACGATAAAATATTCTTCTTATCTTTTCATTCCTTTTGTAAGTGGTTAATTTTAGTCTTCAGTTGTTTTGCTTCAATTTCAACGCTTAGGAAAACAAGATCCGTTTGTTTGATAGATTTTTCAATGCTTAGGACAACTTCATTTTTTCAAATCCACCTTAATCATCATCTCTCAATTTTTTTGTCTGCACAAATTCTTACCAAATACAAAACCTCAATTATGTTAGGTTGAATGGAATATATGACAACAATTGTGATATAACAAGTTTGGTGTGGGTCAAGTTTGATTTACATATATGACAATATTATATCAGTGTTATTTCTTTTGTGCGAAGTGTGCATTATGACTAGTGTGCATCAAGCCCATATAGTATGCCTAGTTTCTCCTACTCTACTACTCTAGTTGCCTCTAGCGCTCTCCTCTGTCATCCTTTGGCTTTACCTGCCTTTGGCTCTCTCCTCCTTCATCCTCCTCCTTTTCTGATCTCCTCCTACTCCTCTTGCCCCCAACTCTCTCCTCAGTTGTGCCCTCCCTCTACCTCTCCCTTGTCCTTTCAATCTAACCTCATCCTCTTATCCAAATCTTAATGCCCCTATGATCGGCACCTCCAGCGTAATCTGTGCAAGTCGGTGTTGTACAAACCATGTTGCATATCTCATAGTGATCCCTTTATCTACCAACCCTCCAGCCCTCCTTGGGTACTCTACTAACTCCCGCACCAATGTCGCCCAGTGCTCCCATGCAAACTCTGTTGAAATCGGCTCCCCCCATGGTTGCTCCCACGTAATCCATCTAAACCTCTTAGGTGCACCTGGAATATCCTGTATAAACCCATATTGCCTCGTCACCCGATCTAACCTATGTGCCTCTATTGTCTGAGGCTCCCTCCCGACTATATAACATCAAGTCATGAAGTATCCTTTATGCCTAGCCTCATCCTCCCTCCACTTCATGAAGCGTCATCTCATATATGGCCTCCACACTATGTCCTCCTCCTCCAGATCATCAAAAAATCTCCTTCAGCCATCTAAATCTCCTAAAACCTTATATTGCCAACACAACCATACTCTGAACCGTACCAATATGCCACCAGCAATGTCATATCCTGCTAACCCACTCTCACCACATCTGGTCGGGCCACACTGATGTACTCTCATGCCAACACCTACAACAATGTCACTTGACACACGTTGAGTCCCCCTCAATAACATATCATGTGCATATCTCTATACAACTGTGCAAGGATGCATGGACCCCATGCAAACTCTCCATCCCTCCCCTTGATGATGTGTCGGATAACCTCCATGTAGCTAAGGTTGTAGAATCTCCCAGTCCTATCTGGCATGAGTATCCCACTGATCAACCCGAATAGGTACAATGGCAGTGGTGGTACTCTCAATCCCAAACATCTATCCACATCCAACACATTCTTCTCCACTGACAGGTCCTCTCACTCGAATAGGACCCACATGGTATGATCCAATGACTCTCCCTCTAACCTCATGGCACTCACCATATGCCCTATTATGGGCATCTTCAGAATCTTCCAGACATCCTCCAATGTCACTGTCATCTTCCCTTTAGGGAGATGGAATGTCGAATTCATTGAATCCCAACACTCGATCAGGGTTGTCAACATCGCTCGATGCACACTAATGGATGGATACCCCAACATGTGGAGCATCCCCACCTGGGCTAGATCCTAATGATCTAGTCCTATCATCACCTATTGTGTTGTCTCCATCGCCTCGGATCTCCTCTCCCGAGTCCACAAACTATCAAACCGTTGCAACCAAACCACATAACTTGTCAGTCATCACAATCCTTGCCCCAGGTTTCTTTTCACACTAAATTTTCCTAACACTTCTTCTTGGGCTCCATTTCCTAAGTCATCCCTAAATCTTTTTTTCCTCACATCTTTCTTGTCTTCCTTTTGGCCCCCCTTCACACCCTTGGCATATTATTTTTTCCAGGTGCAACCGCCTATTCCGGGCTCGGCCACCCCTTGGGGCGCAGCTACCCTTTTAGGCACTGCCACCCCTTAGGGGCACGGTCGCCCTTTTCGGGCGTGGCGTACCCGCCCCTTGGGGCACGACTGCCATTTTCGAGCACGATCGCCCCTTGGGATGTAACCACCCCTTGGGTCGGGGCCACCCCTTTTTGGGGTGTCACCGCTTGTCGGGGCGCGATCACCCCTTTCCCGAGCAGGGCCACCCCTCCATGGAGCACAACCGCCCTTTCGCTGGCGAGGCTTCCCATTCTGTGGGTGTGGTTGCCCCTATGCGGGGAAAAAATCCTAAAAATTGTATCTAAACCTATTAATTTTCCCTCTACACCCTTTTTTTCCCCTCCACGTCACTATTTGACATTTTTCCTTATCCACTCGGTGAAACTAATTTTTGTCTTCTACCCATTTTTTTAACCTACCCATATCCGCAAACCCATATGTCTAACTAGCATAAACACTTTAAAATACATAAAAAACTACTAGAAATCATAAAGAAGGTTTTGAGCCTAACCTGGCATGGGACGGCACGCTCGGCATAGAAACTCTGCACCTCGTCCCCACTGTGGATGATGTCATTGTCATAATCTTTTGACATCTTCCATCTTCTTCTCTTTCCTCTTCTTTCCTTTCTCTCTCCACTGCCAACTGTCGAAATGAGAAATAGTAATTCTAAAAGTACTATTTAAACCTTCCCTCAATTTCCCCTTTTTAAAATAGAGGGTATTTTTTCCCTCTAATTACCTTTTTTCTCCGTCGATTAATCCTCCAACTTCCTGGGGCCGCCATTTGCGCCCCG
Source organism: Sequoiadendron giganteum (assembly GCA_007115665.2). NCBI lineage: Eukaryota > Viridiplantae > Streptophyta > Pinopsida > Cupressales > Cupressaceae > Sequoiadendron > Sequoiadendron giganteum. The sequence goes on from CM021107.1 coordinate 261,358,367, forward strand.
TGTATCTGTTTGACTCCGTTCAAAATCCATTCTTCATGGTTTTTTGAGCTCTATCCAATGGTACCTTTTGTTTCTTCATATCGAGAAGTTGCTTGGGGCCCCTTTCTCTTCCCTACCGCCCTCTCGAGGAGGCATACCCTACCATCCATACCTCCTTCTTGGTCATTTCTCCTGCATGATCGAGGCATGTCCCTTCACTCCCCTCTATTTGAGAAGCTCATGTAACCTCTCCCATGTTGGAGCATCTTCTTCTAGTCACTTCCTTTATAGAGTCATTTGCATTTATTTTTCTTCAAAACACTGTTATTCTAACAATATTTCAAAGAGGGGCAAAATGTAGACACCTAAATTTGACCACTTCCATATGTTCATAATCCTATAATTTATTCATCTAATCCATCTATATTAATTAAATGGCACGTTTAATTAATATTATCCCCTTTCCCTAAGGTTCCCAAAAGTATTTAATTAAATACTTTATCCTTTACCATTTCCTCTCTAAATTAAATTAATCAATCAATTTATTTAATTTAGTCAATTATCCTCTTCAATTTTAAATCCATTCTTTCTCTCTCATTGTCTCATCCTCCATAACCCTTTCACTAGTATGATTTAATCTAATTAATCCTTCATCAAGATGTGCATATCCTTAATTAGGATTAATGTCACATCCTCCATATTTAGCCACTTGCTTCTAATCATCATTAATTTGCCTAATCACCTATTTGCACAATCTTAATCCTAATCACTTACCTTTTCCAGCATGTTCTTAAGTCAACCTTTTTTGGGTTGACCTCTTCCCCGTGTGAATTAAAAATTCACAGTTATTCCCCCCATGAATTTTTCTTCTCCATGACCTCTCAAAGGTCACATCAAGTACATGGACAAAGACCTCCTTTTGGAAGACCTTGTCTTATCCATGGGTCTCTCCCAAGATTGTGAAGTTTAAATTCACTTTTATTCCTCCAATGCCTTCTCCAATCCCCATGGTGACAAGAGTGGACTTTCTAAAAAAAATCACTTGTCTCTTTCAGCCCCACTTGGGGACAATGAATACCTTTTTAAAGAAATCCTCTCCCATCCCAAGGTACTTGCAAGTACCTTGGGACTGCATGGCCTTTTCCACATCATTTGTACCCTTTCCATCTCACCATGTCATTTGGACACTTCATCCTCCACATGGCAATATGTGAGGACTTGTGAATCTTCAACTCACCATAGCCCTCCATCTTGGCCATGGTGGATCAATCTTGACCATTGAATCCTCTAGAGAATTCAATTTTTTCTATAAATAACCCCCCTTTTCATTCATTAAGAGACCTTATGCATTCATTATCACACTCATGCTCTCAAACCATTCAAAAAAATTAGCCATTTATTGCAGCATCTTAAGACTTGCATTTGCACTCTTGTAGCCATTATTGCACTCACACACCACTATTAATCCTTCAACCACCATTATCATTGCAAGCTCACCATCTAAGGAGTACACATAAAAAACACTATCAAGGGCCAACCAAGGATCAACATAAGTAAAAGGTATAATCATTTGTTTTCCTATCTTACTTTTATTTGTATTCAACGTAGCCTAATCTTGAGGTGTTGTTGTGTCTCTTGCTCATTGCATTTACTTAATTTTTTATATTTTTAGAGTAAAGATTTTCACTGCACACATATTTAAATAAAAATCAAAAATCAAAATATAATTATTCTACAATAATTAAATTTTAATAAAACATAAAATTATAAATTAAATTAATTTTAATAAATTTAAATTACTTTTTGTAATTTCAGAAGAAGACAAATAATTAAAATAAATTTAAAACTTAAATCTAAATTAAAAATAAAAATAGAATTTAAACTAAATGAAAAGTCAAAATTTATCAAAATACAAATATTAATAAAAAATAACAATTTAAAAAACTTATGATAAATAATAAACTTATTAAATTAATAAATAATTAAATTAAAAATTAAAACTAATTTTTAAATTTATTAAAATTGAAATATTAATAAAATATAATTATATTTTCATTTCAATCTTTCTACTTTTTTTTAAAACAAAAATCCTATTTTAAAATTGTTAAATCATATTCAAAATAAAAATAGATAGGGAAAAAATGACAAATGACAAGAAAACTCTGGACAACTAAGATTAATTCATCATGTTGCATCTTTCTTCTCAATTCTCAATAGTTGATTTCAAAAAATAGGCTATCCATTTCATATAAGGAACTCCTATGATGTAATTATATATTTGATATAGAGATCTATTCTAAATTGTTTGGAATGACTTTTAATATTCATCCAATAATATAATAACTAAGGTATCCATTATTTATTTAGAGTATGAGAGGTATAGGGTGTGGTTATAGTCTAATAGATACAATCATTATATGTTTAATCTTTTTAATTTAATAGAACTCAAACATTTTTTATGAATGAAGAAAAGAGAAAGTGATCTTAAATATTAATATTATAAAATTGCAAACAATTCATGTTTATTAATATGGATTATAGAAATATTATATCTTTTGAGTATTTTCATGAGTTATAATATTTTGAAAGTTGTTTATATTTTTATGTTATTATTATTTTCATTTTAAAAATTAATTTATGAAAGAAAAGTTTGTTTTACATTCTTTTATAATTTTTTCAAAAGTTATTGTTAATAAGAATCATTAGAATTAGTCTTTCTTGTTGTAATATGTTAGAAAATGTAATTGATACTATTCAATTAAAATTACTAAAAACTAGCAATCAAAGCTTGTTGTGCAATGGGCATGTTGAAGAGGTGTGGAGGGTTAATTACATAAAATTTTAGTCTATTTTTTTGCATATGCTTGTGTAGTACATGAGGTCAATTGGTAGGTGATTTAGAAAATAATGTTGTATGTACAAAAAAGGTCTTAATGGGGAAATGATAGCTTCATATCAACTATTCATCCACTTACACAAATCTAAACACAACTGAAACAAAACCTTTGAATGAAGAAGATAATTAGCCTCCATTACCAACAAATTCATATTATGTTTGCAATAGGGAGAGAGAGGTATAGAGAGAGAGAGGGGGGGGTCAGGAGATAGAGATAGAGATGGATATGGAGATGGATAGATAGAGAGAGAGAGAGAGAGAGAGAGAGAGAGAGAGAGAGAGAGAGAGAGAGAGAGAGAGAGAGAGAGAGAGAGAGAGAGAGAGAGAGAGAGAGAGAGAGATGGAAGAGATAAACATAAATAAGGGAGAGATATAAATATAAAGATATAGATAATAATTGATATTTAGAGAGGTAGAGAGAGGGAGAGATATAGGGGTAGAGAGATGGAGAGATAATGAGACAAAGATAAAGGGAGAGATGAAAG